>VZSV01000024.1:3397394-3412312 GCA_013398735.1 Nothocercus julius
GTTCCACAGGAACTTTAGGAAAAATTTCTTGACCGTGAGGGTGACAGAGCCCTGGCACAGGCTGCCCAGGGAGGCTGTGGAGGCTCCTTCTCTGGAGATCTTCCAGACCCGCTTGGACGCAGTCCTGAGCCACCTGCTGTAGGTGACCCTGCGTGTGCAGGGGGGTTGGACTAGATGATCTCTAGAGGTCCCTTCCAACCTTAAGCATTCTGTGATTCTATGATTATTACTGTGATTTTATTTGCTATAGAACGGTATTATTACCAGATGCCAATTGGGGGTTGAATCTATCCTCGTTTGGGATATATGTTATTCTGAAATCTCATGAGCCATTTTTCAGTCTTGTCAAAGATGCATAGGTTTCTAAGCCTAATCCCACAGTGCTTTCTCCTGTAGACTATAGAACTGGGTAAATAATTCGGGGCATAGAGAATTTGCAGGACAAGGCACGAATAAAAAATGGCCTGTTTCATCAGCTAGTGGCTCTTTCATGCCACTCCATGTAATCCCCATACTGGGTTGACTAAAGTTAGGTGGTTCGCTTTACTGCCCGCCAGTTCTTGCTGTCAGTGTCCCTGCATGTCCTGTTTGCTCTTGCAGTTTGCGCAGTGGCAGCTCTCACTCACTTGGTGTGTGCTGCACAGCCAAGAAGGTAATAGTCTGCTGCTCTGGTTTGTGCTGTTTCGGTGCCCGTTCTGCCAGCAGCATCTGCAGGGCAGCTTGGCTTTGCTCTTAAGTGGTTCCCTCATGATCCCCTGCTAACTAATGCTAAATTGTGAAAGATTTTGATGTGTTATTTTGTGGGAACACTGTCTTTGACTTGCATGGTGGCAAAGACTACAGTACGATGCCTTTGCTCCCTGGAATTTCTAATACAGTTTTTGAGTGCACTTTGAGTGTGGTTAAAGTGTTACAGCTGAAGTCAGCTGCTTTTCCATCTCAATCCCCATGGCGACTGTTGGTCCGATAGCTTTTAAGATGGTCTAGCTTGTCTCTTCATCCTCGAAGCATCCTTTACTAGTTTAGGGATCTACTTTACTAGTGTCATGCAGCAGCTGATGTTGAACATGATTAACTGGCAAGCACTTGCTCTAGCAGAGAGATTACTATGTGCATCTACTTGGGCCAAATTATTGTTAGCAATGCATTATGCAAGTCAGAAATACAGAGAAGGATTTTTAAACAGTTGGAAATTTTGCTCTCTACAGTCGATATGCTGAAATATTTAAACATTTAGATGTTATCATTATATTAGACTTTAGGCAAGTGATCTGGGTTTTATTTTTGGCTTTCTCATAGAATATTCTTGGACAAGTCACATTCTGGTTGGTATTTTTTTTTTCTTATTATAATGTATGTATGGATATTTCCTAAACAGGCAAGAGATTTGTGCAGCTTAATTCTTTGCTATTTGACTAACAGTTTGAGCTCATCAGATGTAAGTCATTGTGGAAATTAGGAAAACATTTTTTTTGTGGATTTTTACCTTTTTTTTTCAAATTTAAATTCCATCTTTAACATAATCAAATGGTACATGGGGACCTTCATCCTTTCATTTTCACTTATAGCCTCCTGCTGCCTTGTTTTTTGTTTTATTTTTTTTGTTTTTTTCCTCCTATTTTCTATTCATTGAATCAACTCTCGTCTTCACCTGTGCTTTTCTGCGTAGAGATCTATCTCCCATATGGAGATTTACCAGGTGCATCCTGTAGTCTCAAGACAAGACAGTCACTTCATTTCCCTTCTCTGCCCTTTTGAGACTCTCTGCCCCACAATGCCTGTGCATGTCTTGCCTCCCTGATTTCCCTTTTGTTGCATCCTCGAGGCTCGCCATTTTGTCTGACTTAAGGTAGCCGCCAGCTGCTGGCTGCCACCAGAGGAGTCCTCCGGTCTCCTACCTTTCCCTCCTGTCCCCTGCCTTACACGAGATACAGCACCTCGTGCAGCTGCCAGGGGTCAGCTCAGCAGACGTAGTTCTGCTTTAGGCAGAGGAAGGAGCACTTTTTCCTGGGTCCAATTCATCCTGCATTCACCTCATGCTCTGGGGGGGTGGGAGCAGGATTTTCCCTTTTGGCAGCCACCTGCAGTCATACGAGATTATGTATAATGTCAACCGTGTTCTTAAACAACGTGCAGTGTTTCTGATCTGCTGTTTGATGTGCTTAGTGGAGATTTGACTTTTCAAATAGGTCTGGCAGCAAGTACTGAAAAGCAGGTGTCCTCCAGATTGGCCTGTGACTTACAGAGCCAAGAGAAGGCTCCGCAGAAGAGCAGCTACTAGAAAAAAAAGAAGTCATAAAACAAACAAGACACCATTAGTTTAAATGGGCAAAAGTTCACAAAGGAAGGGACCTGGAAGCTGACACCAACATTATTCCTGGTTGAAAAGGCATTCAAACATTTTGGCAACAACAACTGTCAGGGTGTTGGATATGAACAGGTGAATTTTATTATAACCTTTGCAAACAAGTAGTCAGAGAAAATAATTGTGGGTGTTCAAGTGATGAGCAGTTTCTACAACAGCAGGTAAAGGGTAAGTTCAGAATATAGAAAGTGGGAAAGTACATGCAGGAACTAAGGCTTTCCTAAGAACTTAAGCCGCGCAGAAAATCTGTGGGACTTGGGTAGCTTCTTTGCTCTTTTGAAAAAACACAGGCCAAGCTCCCAGAGTAGTGAGAAACTGTGGTTTTTCACAGCTCTTCTGTGTGTAGGCCTGTTTGAAACACAGGGAAGTCATCATGTTTCAGGGCCTGAAGGGAAGTGCGGAAGGAGGAAAAATAAAATTTTAAGAAAGTGCTGGACTCCTGTTGTGCTCAATAAGCAGGTACCATAGGTTTAGATCCCTTCAGAGGGTAGAGAGTTATTCACCTCTACATGATTATCTATGTTGGGCTTACAGCGTATGTGGCAAACTGTCAGCTGTGACTTTCAAATGACATCTCTTACCTGAGTAATCTAGATACTTATGAATCCAGTGGTACCTTTTGTAGGAAGAAGGCTTTGCCCTTGTTTCTTTGGTGAAAACTGTTCTATGTGGTACAAAAACATGCCATGTGTAAACCACAGTTCCTGCTATCTTTTGCTTCAGAAAGGAACATAAAAAATTGTATTCAGAATTACATGCATAACAGTTAATGCTATCTAATAAATATGCCCAGCACCCAATCTCAGTAAGAATATTTGAGAATTAATGCATGCATTCATACAAGCTCATGTACCAAATAGAAGAGCATAATATATAATCACTATTAAATATTTCAGCTGGACAACATTTGCAGTTTCTATTCTAAAGAGAATAGAGTGTATAGCTGTTTTTTAACATGCTTTCTGTGTTGAAATGTATACTCATATGTATTCCTGGCTTGCTTTTGTCCTGCCCTAGGACATCACTGGAGATAAAAGATTTTATCTCAATGGGCCATTTCCTGTTGAAGTATTTTAAATAAATAGCAGGGAAAATTGCATATCTGTGCCTAGGTACTTTATTTGCATATGCCTAATAAACAATCACAGTTTGTAAATTTTTGTTTGGAATGGAATGGAGATTGCAGTATATGGTTTGCTTTTGAAATAGGACCTTTTCTGAAAGAGGGGAGCTTGGCTTGGATATTTTACTTGAAGACATCTTTGTATTTTTTCCAGCTGAGGGTGTGCACGTAGAGAAAAATATGTCAAGTGAGGTAGGGTTTAATAAAGAGTTTAATAATGGAACAGTGGCAGAAAGAAACACAAGTCAACCATGCGCGTCCTCCTAACCTGATAGTTGACTGACAGAGCCGCAGTGAAACCTGGGAGGACATGAGCACACATTGGCAAGCAGGTGTTTCCCATACAGGGGAACAGTGAAAGGATTTAAGTACTCCTCAGAATGGAGAGAATATTCAGCAATGATATCTTTGTTTAGTGTGTTATTTACTTTTCCCTGTGTTTTTAGAGTTTGAAGGACACTTCTTTCAACATCATCCAGTTTTCTCAGTTTTACTGAAGAATGCGACTTATTTTTCTTAAGCGCTGGAAATGCTACTGTACGTGGGTTAGTGATCTTTCCAAAGCTGCTGACAGTCTCTTGACGTGCACAGAGCCGTTGAGTGAGTCATAAAGCCCGGTCAGCTGTCTCCTGTGCTTGTTCATAGGTGAAATTTTGTATGTACTGGCTGAGAATTTTTGAAACCTGGCCAGGACCTTTGCCAAAAACCAATCTGAATGCTGCTGCTAAAATTCTAAAAATAAAGCAACATTAAAAATACCTTTAAAATCTAAAATGTATTTTTTCCTGCAAACAGATGAAATGATGTTATCAGGAAAGCCACTTCACTAGCTGATGCTGAAATTTCCTATACGTAGAAAGCTATTTTTTGAAATAGGTTTGCAGAGATACACATGCAAATGTGTCTAAATCTCTATATATGGTAAATTATATGTATAATAATGGCTGTCTGGAGTATGTAAACTTCAAAGTCATCTTTTGTATGTTTATTTCCTAACTTCTAATGTCCCCAGCCTGGCTAAGTAATGCATGGCCATGGCCTTTCTAAAGAGGCTCCCCAGTGCACCCACTTTAGTTTTACCTCTTGTAGAAAAGCTTCATTCCAATATTTTTGTCCTTTAGAAGGAATAGTTTACCTTCTGTGATTCTGTGACTGGGAGAAACCTTATAACCATCTCGTAAGAAATCTGTAGCTTACTCTGCATCACTAAATTGATGTATTTCACACAGAAATACATCACACAGAAACCCTAAAAATCTGTTTTGTTTTGTTTTGTTTTTTTCTTTTTTTTCCTCTTTTCATCTCTGTGGCTGTGCTACTAGGAACTTAGCTGGAAACATCTGTAAAGATAAGAGTTTCCCGTGAGAGCAGAGTACAAACCTGGGTGATTCAGTTAGTTAATATAGATCCCAGAGGTATGAATTTATTCTGCTAAAGATACACTGTATTTCTTTAAAGCTTATAGATGGACTGTGTATTGCTTGTGAATGGAGAGGAATGTAAGCTGTTTGTATACAGACCTCTTACTATAGACAGTCTCTTTGAAAGGCCTGTTTTCAGATACTCTCAATTTTGAAACATTTTAAGTCATTTTCTATGTTTTTGGCTTTTTTTTTCTTTTATGTGGATTCCAAATTTACTTTTATTTTACGCTTTGGAAAAATGAGCAAAGATTAAAGCTTTGTGCATCGTGTTAAGAACTTCATTCTGCAGTTTACCAACCTTTGCTTCTATGAACAATTAAATTATGATTACTTACAGAAATAACATGTATTTTTTAAATATTGTCTATCTACTGTTTTTTTTTTGTTTCTTTAAAAAAAGAACTAAACAAGCTAAGATCATAAATCTTATTGATTTCAGTGAGAGCTAGGCACCTAATCTGCAAATCCTCCAAAGTTGCTATTTATATCTCCAGACAAAATGTTAGAAAAGCTGATCTTATGACTCTGCTATACCAGTGTGTTGTAATGGAGCCATAGATTGGCCTTACAAGGGAGTGAAAGGGCATGCTAGCGTAAATGAAAATCAAACCCAGCTATCTCTTCAGTAGTATTTGTTCTTATTTTAACATGGCCTTTAACTGTCTGGATGTCACCTATACATACCAGTAGTTTCTGGATGCCAAATACCTTTTCAGAATAAAAATGTAGGAGATAGCTAGAGGTTTAAGATACAGTGCAAAATAGGAC
Organism: Nothocercus julius; assembly: GCA_013398735.1. NCBI lineage: Eukaryota > Metazoa > Chordata > Aves > Tinamiformes > Tinamidae > Nothocercus > Nothocercus julius. Next base: position 3,403,075 of record VZSV01000024.1, read on the forward strand.
AGGAGAGAGAGGACATCATTTTCAAGTGCCTCTTGGTAAAATAACCAGAGAAGACAGTAAGCCATTCATAAGGATTAAGGCTAATGGGTGAAAGTAAATTGTTTTAATTAGGTTTCTGAGTTTTAATCCAAAACAAAACTTGCAAGAGGCATATTGTAGATATCAGCATTTGATCCTACCCTATTAAATACGTTTCCAGCATCCCGAGAAAAAGCAGCAATAGGATCGTCATCATCTCTCACCTCTCATAATATCTGTAGCACTCTTCTTAAATTATCAACTGCCTCTCTGCCTGGCATGAAACTGCCTTGATCTTGATTTACAATGGTGGTAATGCTTTTGTTTAGTCTCGTGGTTAGCCATTTAGTAAATATTTTTAAGACCACATTTAACAAAGATACAGAATGATAGTTCTTACGTTTACTGAGACTTTATCTGGCTTCACAGTGAATAGACTCTGTTTCACTTTTCATTGATGATGGTATTTCCTTTACCCTTACCTGTTTTAGGGCAAGGTGTTCTGGAAGCACTGTTTAAGGAGAATGCAGAGTGGGTGTTGTATATCCTCTGCTGCTAGCCAGCCTGCTCAGGACTGCCAGATGGCAAGTTCTTTACTATGCTAGTCAATTAATTCAATACATACAAGTGCGATTGCATTTTATATTGGCTCTGGCACATATATGACAGCAGATAACAATGCCCCAGTTGAGTTTAGAGACAGACAGGGACTAACGATGGAATTTTGGCAGAGATGGCAAAAGGAACCCACATCATTTTCACAACTTTCTGTAGCGGTCCTAAATAAAGTCTAGCCAAAGAATAGGGCTTATTGCTCCCTGTTGGTACTGCCAAGGATGCTATTGTGTCCAGAAGAGAAGATATGGACGAGGACAGGGCACTTGTCCACATCAGCAGAAAAATTGTCCAGGTGCAGAAGCAGACATGCCCTTCACCTAACTGAAAAACAACAGGAGCCTCTTGAAGTGGGCAGTCCCTGAGACTCCAGGAAAAAACAAGGGTTTATTCATCTCCTCATCTGTTCTTGCTGTATGTCATTATTCAATGACTCTTGGATTAGGTTTGTTTGCGCTCAGTTCTGCCACACTTAGACTGAACTCCAAATGTGCACGTTCTCGAGCATGATAAAAATTCACTGTTGAGAAAACAGAGTAGTGGAAGTTCTGAACCTTTTCAAAAATAATTCTAATGGAAATGCCATGCTTCTTCCAGTGTGAAAGGAGCAAAAAGTGATGGTCAAACTTGTTATCTGAACCGTAGATTTATTAATTCCAATTTTGAGAACATTTTAGACAAATTTGAAATTTTAGATCATTTTCTTGTGGAAATAATATTTTAGACTTTTAAAAGTTGATATATTTTAACAGTATTTTCAATGTCTCAAGGCCTTTTAGTAGAATTCAATCCCTTTTTATAAATCACACTGTCCAAAGTCCATCTACTTTGCAGCACATGTGGAATCTGAATGTCATTCTTTCAGCAAGAAGAGTATAGGAAGTCTTTTCTTGGAGCGATGCTAATGAAAATCATATATGTATTCTGTCTAGCTTTATGAAAAGATTATTTGAAACTAAGATTCCTTTAAAGAGAGTGGTTTAAAGCTCAAACATCAAGCAAATACACGCTTACTGAAACTCCCCTTTAGGACTTATTCCTAGCATGGCAGCTAGTGGTTCTTAGAAGAGAAGCTCTCTGCCTCTGTTCAGAACAAAAAGACAAACCATTTCCTTTTTATTTCTTATCTTTCGACAGTCTTAAAAGAGAGCAAGTGAGAGGACACGTGATAATTTTGAATAAAAAGAAGCTCAAGCCAAAGGGGAGCTTCCTTCGTCCTGTCGCTCTCACCCAGACAGCCTGCACAGCCGTTCCAACCAGGCACCTTTTCCTCTGGCAGGAAGCAGAAGTAAAAAAGCAGTGAGTTCTTCAGCATAACTTGCTCTCTTCCTTGAAGTTCAGCCACTGGTCTGATCTCCCAAAGTTTTTTCTGGCTTGCCTTGACTTGCTGCTCAGACAATGAGCACTGTTTTAACCTGTCGGCAGCGGAATTGCTTGGGCGGACGCTGGGGTGACTGACAGTGAGACACGCGGCGGACACGTATCAGCGCAAGGGCACTTTCTGCGAGGGCCCCGACAGAATCTCCTTCAGATGCTGCCTGCTTAGTGAGTGCTCTAGGAGGGGAAGCTCCTTGCACTGCATTGTGCCTTTTGCAGGAGTTTTGTGTTGGCATTTTTAGCATAGGATGGCTCCATTGGACTGCATGTGCTCTCCAGTGCAAACCGAAAAAGAAAAAGCACACACTCAGCTTGCAGTTACAGTTTTGTTTATGTTTCTTCAGTTGTTTAAAGTTGTTCCTTATCTGTTGACGATGCCCTTTATCACTGGTAGGTCTGAGGAAGATAGAAAAGACCTGCTGTTTAAATTAAGCCGGCTCACATAGACTGGAACAAGCCGGAGGGCCCAGCTGAGCATCTCTTCTGGCAGATCCTAGGGTCGAATGAGACCCCTTCAGGGGACAGTGGTGAGGAGCTGAGAGCCCCTCAGCTGGCTCCGGGAGCCTGGGGAGGGCTTTGTATATATAACCTCAGCATTGTTGGCCATGCACGCGTGCTTCTGCTGAGCTTCTGGGTCAAGCTCTCAAGCACCAGGGGCTGGGGCAGGGAGGCAGGCAGGAATCATGTTGGATTGACTATGTAAATCTGGTGTTTCCTGATTTTTCTCTTTTTTTTCCCCCACAAAGTATGGCATTCTCTGTTATAGTGCTTTCAACCATAAATGCACACATACATACATACATATTTACATGTGTCTATAATACTGACTTTGTGACTAAAATTACCGACCACTGGCTAAAATCTGAAGCACTGTGTATATTGATTTGCGTTCAGATGACGAATGTTGCCGGTAGTAGAGCTTCACTCAGAAGGTTGCATGACGCCTAACATGTTTAATTCATTGCACCCTTAAAGAGAGGACAACACAACCAGATCAGATACTGCAAGCAGTGCACCCAGGCCTCCTGTATATCCAAAAGTGTTGTGTGGGTAGTGACATGCATAATAATTATATCTAGTATTTGCATTGCACTAAGCCTGTTGGCTCCAATCAGCATCTGGACCCTATTGTGTTTAGCATTCTCCAAACACAAAGGAAAGTCTGTGCTTCAAAAACTTTATTTAACATTATTTAGATTTTCTTCTCATGTTTATATATATACTTACTTTGTTTTTTGTGTGTTTTTTAACCTCTCAGTTGGCCTGTCAGGAACAATATTTGTTGTCACATCTACAGCAACACCTAAAAGATCATTTTTCCAAATGGTGGGGTTTTTTTGGGGTGTTTGTCTCATGCTTGCAGCTGATTCCTTATTTCACTGATGCCTGCTTTTTAGGAAGACCAATTTTAAAGGAAGATTGCACTCATAATGCTGTTTTAACATGTGTCCCACAAACCTCCCATTTCCCATTCGATGGCAGCTTGCAGGATTGGGCCCATGCTGTAGAATTTGCACAAAAAGCTCTATGAGATTTGCTGGGCACAATAGTGAAAACTGTTCAGTATATCCTGTTTTCTAAATGTCAGCTTTTTTTTTTTTTTTTTTTTTCCCTTTCATAGTGGGTGGGCTGACTAAACAGAGTCTTTTTTACATGGTACTTTGCTGTTTTCTAAACAGAGCAGCTATGTATGCTATCTAGTTTATATACAGATTTTTTTTTTTTTTTTTTTTTTTTTTGCTTAGGCAGGGTACCTTTATAAATATGTTAGATTTAAAAGAAACTAGTTCTACAGAAAGTGCTTTGTTTGTAATATCTAAACCTTTTCTTGATTAGGGTTTTTTGCATATTTTATTCATTACTTTTCTGTCTGCCACTTTCAGTGTGTTTTGAAATAATTATGCATAGGTCCTACAATACAGTAGGGCCAATGTTTTTGAGAGTTTTTGTTCTGACACATAGCATGGAACGGAGCTAAGCAAAACATAAGTGTTTACTTTGCACCACTCACTGCAGATTTTAAGATATGTATTAAACATTATTTTGGGCCTTACTACTGCATATGACTTTAAAGCATTAAAGACAAACTGTTCCAAATTAGGAAAATTAGAACAAACAACCATTCTAAAATAAATAATTTGTATTCTTAAAATATATCGTATATAAAAACTTCTAGGGTAATTCTGCCACTATGTTATTTCTTTCTGGCTTGCTGGAGAACCAAGTGCAAGCCTGTGATTGCTGCAATTAATGTCTCTAAATGGACCACATACAAAATGATTATCCCGAATAAGCTGCATAGCCACTGCCTGGATAATCCTGCAGGCAGCAGATCAGATCAGGTCCGAGGGGCAGAATTCCTCGTGAAATCAAGGCCTCTTCCAAACAAAACTTTGCCCGACAGAGCAACCGACATCAGCGCAAGGAAAGTCACCAGAGAGCTGCCACTAGGGATATATTGCCCAATATTCCTCACTCAAAGTATGAAAATGGGATCCTGTACATCTGTTGGAGAGCAGGGCTGTGTTGGTGGAGATCCGATACTGTGCATGCTGATGCCTCCTCCTACAGCTCTACCCAAACAGCTTTATCTTTTTAATTCTGCATCACCCTTTTCCTTCATTGTCTCTGCTATCTCATCTTTTTTTTTTCTGTTTTCTTCTCAACTTCTTCAGAAGTCAGTTCACTGCTGTCATAAGACAGCACATATATTGCTATAAACAATAACCAGAGCAAGACTGAACTGTTCTCGAACCCCAAACCCACCCTGTTCTTGACTATGATACTCGATTTGAAAATGCTTATTAGGAGACATTGCAGAATTGAAGACAATGATAAAAATGCAGCTAGCCAGTTTGAAAACTTCATCTAAGTTCTACTTTGAAAAAAGGGTAATTCCTCCTGAGTCAGCTTTCTAGTTCATTTCATAACACATTGCTATTTCTGTGCCACCAACATGACACCACCATGTTTTACACCTAGGTACTAGCCTAGGATTGAGCTGAGCATGATGCTGTGAAGCTGCCATGTTGAGTTGATCCCCAGTAGCAGTGAACATTAGCTATATGAAAACTTCCTGCAGATTAGTGATACAATTCACATGTATAATTCAAAATATTGAATGTTCTGTTTCACAGATGAAAAGGTCCTTCTCCGGAAATAAGCACTGCAGGAAAATTTCTATTTGGTGTGATCATTTTAATCAGCCTGTTTTGATGTGGAGATGGTCTGTGATGCCTCATTTGGTCATTTGCACTATAACAGAAGTGTTCCTGGGGAGCCGCTGAATTTCATCCTGAAAAAATTAAAAAGGCAGCTTGTTACGCTTGCTTCCCAGGTTCCAGTGCCCACAAAACAGCATCACTCGGTGGGGAAGTAGGAGGTTCTAGCATTCCTTTGGACATGTGGGAAATGGCATGTGTGTTTATATGGCCGTGGTTTCACCTTACACATGGACCACCAGGTTTTAATGACACACTTGGCCACAGGAGGTTCAGGCCACTGACCACTATGTTTATTCCAGTGAGCCAGCCTGTTGGCACTGGGAAACCTTTTACCCCGATTTACACCAGGATATATAAATCAGACAACAGATTTCTTGTCTATAGTCACCTTGTCAGTGTTGGCACGGGGGATTCCTAGGGAAGACATTTTTTCCATGTGCAACAGAACCTGTTAAAGGAACATGGCACGGAGGGCGCTGTGTCCAAAGGATGTAGCACAGAGTCAGTCTGGAAAAATGAGTTTAGGCAACAAATGTTTAAAGAAACTTTAGGATTATGAGGAAAAAGAGTTTAACTCCTCACCATGTCCTGTCTCTAATATCTGTTTTCTTCCACATCAGATTCTTGCTTTTCGGAGTAAATAATGCAGGATGTTGATATTTTCTTTAGCAACGTCGTGCACATTAAGTCAGTTTGAAATAAAAAAAAAAATCAGTAAGAGAGAGAGAGAAGATTGTAAGGGAACTGAGCTGTTCATTTTTAAATATTCTTCATTATTTTTTTCAAATCTATTCTTAAAAGTATTGGAGGATGAGGAAAATGAGATGTCCCCAAAATTGCAAGCAAACGCTCCTCTCCCCAAAGAAGGTCCCCTCTAGTACCAACGAATACAGAAAGGCTCTTAGCTATGGCAATATTAATGACTGACAAACTGATTTAAAGGAGGGATTACACACTGAGGTGCAACTATGTGGGTCTAGTAAGAAAGTGGTGTGTTATCAAAGTGTTACAGAAAATGATCTTATGGAATTGGTTTAGGTCTGGATGTGTCTTGTAGTAGAGTTATAAAGCTTAATCTGTTCTTGATTGAGTCGACTGACTGAAATATCTAGGTTGGAGGCATTTGTATATTTGTTAATGAAATCAACCCTGAAAGCTTGTTGTGGGATTGGTGAAAGCCTGGTTGTGTTTGGTTCAGAATTTTTAACCGTGCTGACCACAGACTACCCAAAATATAAAGAGCCTCCTTTTTACTCAGACCCTTTCTGGTGTAGAAAGTATTGGCTGTTTGGCAGTTTGACATGATGGAATTGCTCTCCTGCTCTCGTATATGGACTACACTTGTGCAGTAATGGCAAGTTTCGATTAAATGCTTCACAAGCTGTTGTTTGTAATTATTTGTTTTAAGAGGTTTGAAAGATTGTGCTTGCCAGAGTCTTAGACATTTCCACAGTAATGAGGCTTTAGTTTTCTTAGTGTGCTATCAAATTCTCTTCTTTCCCTATCGTTTTTTCCCAGCCTCTGTTTAGAGTGCTTGGACCAAAAGTAATTAAATTCTGCCTACGTATTGTATGTATTTATTTTCTCATTCTCACTTTATCACCAACAATGATTGAAATATAGACTGCTTACTGTGAATACACACATGATCACAGAAGCATTTGCTGAAATCCTCCTATTGACAACAAGCACTTTTTTTTTGTACCATTAGCTCCTCCTTCCTATCCACAATTCTGCAATGCAAGAAAAATGAGACAGCTTAGGAGGTCTGCAGCTACATTTTTGTAACACAAACTAATTAGTTACTACATAAGTTATTAGGCAATCTCCAATCTCCACTCCCACTAGCTGCATTTAGTTTAGTAATGAAACATTCTTTGGGAGTGCAGTGAGGATTAATTAACATTCAGTATATTGAACTTATAAAGTATGAAGGCCCTAATTCAATGCCATTTTAGCATGTGATCAACTCTAAGCATATCTGCTTTATTTCCATTGGAATCAATGGAATTTAAGCATGTGCCTAAAGTTAAACATGTACTAAATCACTTTCCTGAGTACAAACAAACTGCTGATTTAGAGCTTATAAAAGCTATCTTTTTTTTCCCTTCAAATCTATCGATGCAGTTAATAATCAGACTGAAGATAAGAAGCTCTCTCTATTTTCTGAGAGGACTGTTCCATTATCTTTCTTAAGTAACATTATGAAAGAATGGGATGGGCTGAAAAGCTTGTGCCCACCGTTACAAATTCTTACTCATCTGCAAGGAGAGATTCCAGGCTATGGTGGATAAAAAGTTGCAAAACAGACATGTGCCTTCTTATGATTCATATTTAAAATGGCATGCAATTAAGTAAAACCATCTACACCATAAATAGTTTACGTAGTAGTTAAATTAAAAAAAAAAAGTTCTTTAGTTCTTAGTAGGTCTGTCGTTTCTGTACAAAAAAGACAGGTCCATGAGTTGTTAATCCATGATGTCAATGATAGCAAGTATGTACTTGTTTCTTTAAATAGGTATAGTTCATTAATCATTGTCCTAGGGAACCCTGGACAATAGGTAGGAAGAGATAATAGCAGAACCTACTAGACTGGGAGTAGTGTCTTGACTGTCTTTCTTATACAAAATTCCCACCATTGCCTTACATCAAAAAAGACTTATGACTAAAACATTAATGTTAAGAGACTTTTCTTTGAGCAAGGAGCTTACATAAACTTCTCAAAGTGAGCTATGTCCTGACAATCTATAGTGAAGCAGTTATTATTTTACCAAGAACAGGCAATTCCAGCTTGGCTTAATTTCACTATCTAGGAAGTGTAAAGACTTGGTCTGCAGATAGAAATCTGTGATAGCACATGTCTTCGATAACTCCAACAAATGCATACAAATAGTAGAAATTTCTGCAAGAGCCAACATGTCGTTTCTTTTCTCCAGATGTTAATCCACCCCAGCAAAATAGGAAATCTGGAAATGATCAATCTTCTTTGTGAGAATTCTAGTAAACATATAGCAGCTTCATTTCCAGATGGTGAAAATTGTGTTCACCAGTCTGCCCACCAGCCACGAAGATTCACCTGAATGAGCCTCTGTGCGTTCTTTCTTCCTCTCTTTCTGTCCCTCTCTCTCCATCTCACATACACTCACACCCTTTCTTCTCTTTGCAATCGTTCAAAGATATTCTCACTCACAATCAGCTATACCCTAAATGTGGGCCCATTGGTCATTGTCCCATCATATCATATTTTACCTATAATATTGTGTAGCTGGTGAATGATGGCCCAGCTGGTTGTTAACTGTTTCATGCAGCTCTGAGACGGCCATCTCTTCCCAGCAGCGATTTTTAGCCCTGGACTAAAAAGATGACATATAGATGATAACTGATGAATAGATGACTAGTGGCCACATAGCTTGACCAAATATTATTATGGATTAGCCACTCTGACATAGCCCCAGGAATCCCTGAGCACAGGGGAGTGTGACTGAGATGGAGAAGAGCAAGGAGCCAATTCTAGGCAGAATGTTTCAGAGGACAGGCAATCTTTAGCTATGTTCTGAAAGTGGAAAATGAGTGGTATTTTAAATATAAATTAATTAACTTATAATAATATACTCTAAAAATCATTGTTTTGCTCTCAGTATGAGAACAGTTGTGTTTAAAATATGTTTACTTGGTCACTATCATTATTAACCAGTACTAATACCTTACTTTAATGTTTTAAAAATCAGCTAGATTTTAACTGGATCAGCTAGATTTTTTTCTTCTTGTCATCACTTGACCATGTTGAAGTAGTTTGAAGGTTTATCTAAAATATCTAAATGACAAATGAACTTCTCAGTTGCACTTGAGTTCTTCAGATTCTTAAACAAAAATCCTTTGTAAGTAACCACCAACTGAAACTGCATAAATCTTTTTCCTGTCCTTAATATCCTTTCATGATAGATAAGATGTTACACCTTCCTTAAAGGCTTTGTTTTCCAGAAACAAGGGGAAAATATGCTTTT
>VZSV01000024.1:3412567-3477208 GCA_013398735.1 Nothocercus julius
AAAAAAAAAAAAATCAAACCTGTCATCTGTGTATCCTCATGTGCCTCATTGTCTACATCTGTTTTATTAAAACATTTTGTGGATAACTGTAGCTTACCTGTGCCAGCAGGTTCTACCATTGTGTAGCACTTGTGAAGAAGTCATAAATGCCTGTTCTTCTTCCACCTCACACTCGTGACTGTGATTATTGTTACTATGAAGAGAGCCTATTTTATTCCAGTGTGAAATGTTTTTAAATACTCTTGTTACCAGTCATGAAATTATGCAGTAGAAGTGGCCTAATTTTATTTTGTGGCATTTCATAAATTGAAAATGAGTAAATTTTATGCTCAGTCTTCTTCATCAATCAAAGTAATTGAAAAATTACATACTATCAAACATATCATTATAGAATTTTCACAAAAGGATAGTTAGACATTTGGAGTAGTATTTATCTGACTTGACTTTGCCTATGTAGAAGTTAGACATGTAGAAGTAAGCAGAGTTAGTTACCAAGAATCTCCATAGCCTTGGGAGGAAGATGTGTAGCACTTAACAAATTTCCATCTTGTCATAAAAATATAACAGAAAGAGATCAGATGACTTGCCTCTGGAAATACCCATGTCTTCTACTCATTGTACTGGTAACCCAGTTGACTGAGGTCAGAATCTAATTTTGAGTAGCCTAAAATTAGGTGAGATGAATCTTGTTCTCAAGGATAGTTTGGTATCTAAGTACTCAGTTCCTGACTTGTTTACTCTTCTCTATCAATGCAATTGTTGATTATTTTAAAGCAAAAATAAAATATTTCACGGTGTACTGAATATCCTTCTTAATCCTAATGAGTAGCTCCTCTTCCAGGATGAATTTTCAGAACTTGCTTGACTTGTTCAAGTGATAAGAATTTATGCAGTGAGAATCTGAATCTATCTAGTTAGGTTCTGATCTCCTATTGATTTCAGCAGGCACTGACTCAGGTTCACAAATCACTAATAACACAAGTTCATAAGAGAGTATTTCAGTTGAGGTTTTAAATGAATGTTGTGACTGCTTATTATTTTCTCCGTGGTTTAATGGTAAAATGGTTTATCCATTTTATTTATTTTTTATTTTTTTTTGGTCAGGTAAATAGCACAGTAGGAGTTAGTGCTCTGATGAAGTAGATCAAGAAAACTCAACTTCCAGCCACCAGTCGTGCTGATAGTCTCAAATGTTGCTTAAATAAATATTTAAACAAAGTGCAACACGCTACTGAAATAATTAAGTTTTATTGTGGCAGAATCAGTGGTTACTAGGAGTTGTGGAAAACCATCCAGTCTTGGCCACCAGCTGGATAAATGCCATGAGACAATGTATTAGACCAGCAGGGTGCTCTCATGAAATGACTCCCATGTCTTGGGTGGAGCCAAATCCATTGCCAGTGTTAAATTACAATAATAAATCTCTACTACATTTTAGAATCAAAGTTCATATACTTTTTATGTTAGTCCTTGGTCTAGTTATTTTTCTTTTATGCATGCCTCTGAACTTCCTAGCTCTGGATGAAAGCAGCAGCGCCAAACATTTGGCAAAATTTTCCCAAATTTTTGGCCCAATTTTAAACTTAGTTGGCTTAGTTATAGTCTCAGATACATGTTCACAGTTCCCAAGGACTTGAGTAGATATTATATATCTCATGTATCTGAAGCAAAAGCTGAACCTAAATTATTGAGCTATTGGGTTATCCTTAACTGCTGTGGGAATAGTTAAATGAAAAATAATTATATTCATAGAAAGTTTGTAGATTCTCCCCTCTATTCCCAGTGAGGAATCTTTGTTATCTTTTCTGCCCTTGTTTTACAGTTCTATAGTACTTCTGTTTAAAAATCTTTCTAGGTTATTTCTAAGACTTAGCTGTCTACGTGCTAATTGGGGATTTTTTTTTTTTTTTTTGGCATACTTTTTGATGTGATTTCTTCTGACACTGATAATTCCCTGATAATTCCCCATTTATTTTTCAGGACTGCGGCTGTGATCTTTATTTCAGTTGTTATTCTCCAAGTTTTGACAGAATTTTTAACCTTGAACTGGCTGAAATGTAAAGGGGGTTGCTTTACCAAAGTAAGGCTAACAATAAAATGGATTCACTTAAATATGAATCTTCTTAGGAGCGGTGAAGAGCAGTAATTTACTACATGGTCTCAAAGCCCAAGCTAAAACTGCTGCCCCAATGTGCCACACACTATAAAATGCCAAGTGAAATTGTCCCTGCCCTATAGAGTTAACAGTGTGAAGAGACAAAATAAAAGAGTGAAAGAAAGTATCATTATCCCCACTTTACGGCTCTGGGGACCAAAATTCAAAGAGATTCAAGCCCTGTCTAGACTAAGAAACTAAAATGTGTTTAGCAGATACATTAGCTAGCACATTTAATGAATCTATTTTAAACTTCACTTGGCGATTAGAATGCATAAACACAGTAGCATTTGAAAACTGACCTTCGTAGAGCTACTATTTTGTGAGTAGCAACTTTTTTTTCCTTTGAGCTGAACTTTAACAGCATAGCAGAAAGTGTCCGGTTCCTACAAGCTCTGACATAATTATTTGTTCTTCATTATAAGTAATCTTGATTTTTGCAATTCAAGTTTTTGAAAGGACATATATTCTATATATATGGAAAGGACATATATTCTGTTTGAGGTATCCTTCGATTAATGGGAATATGCTAGGAAAAGTAGGAAAGCTATAGCACAGAGGAATAGGTTTACCTTAGTAGAGAGATGCATCAGATGCAATAATATGCATCAGAGAGTCAAAATGAAAACCATATTAAATTTGCCTGGTAATGTTATTGAATTGGTTAGATGAGTTTAGCAAAGGAGTTCAACTTTTAGAAATGTTACCAAGATCTTACTGAGAAGTGGATAGCTGTACAATTTTTCAGCACCTGTGTGACTGACTTAACAAGTGCAACTGTTTTTCTCTACAGCAACATAGAGACTTGGATGCCTAGTTTCCATTGACTTTTAAGGAGATCTCTGTTTCAAGTGTTTGTGAATTTTTAAAATGTGTACTAAAAAACAAAAAAGGGCTTTGCTATTAGATTCCAGAGGAGGCAGTCAGCAAGTGTGTAGTTGTTATGGTTTATTCCAGAGTAAATTGCTTCTAAAATACAGCTCTTGGGAACTTGCTAGCAAAGTTTCTTTCTGTTTCCTGGTTTAGGTGTTCTCTTCTTCTAATCAAATGTAGTTTCCATGAAAAGCCCTTACTCAAGTTGATATAATTCCTCAAATAACTATACCAGAACCTGTAGAAGATTTTGAACGTAAGGTATTCTTGCATTCAGCAGAAGGCCAGTGAACAGACAAGCACACTAGATGAAGTGTCAGATAAATTTTTATAATCTTCTGGCATAGCAATCTTTGGTGGTGAGATCTGAGATCAGTAGTCACTCTCCATATCTATTTTGTACATGTTAGTCACTGTCCTGAAGATCCTGTAACCAAAATGAGGGGAAAAAAAGATCATGTAATTTACAGATGCAAAGCTGGGGATTAAGGGATTTGCTATAGGTTTTAAGTGGGAGCAGATACTAGATTCCTCAAAGAGGTCATTTGGCAACAGCAAAGTTGCAGCATGTGAATGGGCAGAAGCCAGAATTTCTAGAAGTGGCCACTATGCGTCTGTATCTGGTCTGCAGACTAACACACGTGACAAAATCGTGGATGGATCAAGGCGTGCGTTGCCACTGATGTAAGTCAAAACAAGATTTCAGGCAAAATGGCATCTTTAGAATCATCACCCTTAGGCAAGCATTAAAGGTAGAAGAATGTGCTTAAAAAAACAATCAGATTCCTTACCTACAAAACATGCATTTCACTTCCTACATTTGCACCTTAGGACAACTGTAGATGTAACCTGAGCCAGCCAGTTGCATTGTTAGATACCTGACCATAATTTACTGATATGTTCCAAAACAGTAAAAACTTCAGGCTCCAATCCACAGAAGTTCAGTGTTATTTTCAAACCAGGTTGTACTTCGATTAGTAGTTTGGTGTCTGACTCACCAGAATATAACAGTAAGTCTATTTTTCAAGTTGTTAAGAATATAACAGATCAATAATGGCATAAAGCAAGTCTTTGCTAAGAAACGTCTGTCAAATGAAATGAATAATACCTTACTAGCAGCTTAGTATAGTCACTACTACGACAGGATCAGTGTCTTGTGCTTTAAAAATAAACTTTTTTGCTCTGAGTCAACATCTGCTTTGCCTTGGCCTTCATTTAGCAGCAGGAGACCATTATCCTGTGATGACTTTCTATTCCACTGACATCTCATCTGGTGCACCGATATTCTTAGTATTTTACTCCCCTGCTGTGCCCCTTCCCCTCAGCCACACACACACAAACACTCTTTATCTCAGCCTGTAGAATGCAATGTTCTGCTATTTCTGTGAATAACAGATTACACATAATGTAATCAATCAGCTGCTTCTGCCACTAAAGAAAAGTGTGTCCTTCCAATTAACTTCTTATATCCTAATAAGCAAACAGCAACACTCTTGGATAGGTGCCTAAAATAGTGTTTATCTGAAATGGAGGACTGCACCATCTGAGAAGGCAGACGCCCTTGCAGAAGTTTCAGATCTAGTCAAATTATTGCTAGGGAGAAGAAAATGAAAAGCAATAATGATATAAACCAACTAAAAGTTTTCAAAGGCTTGACTTGTTTTAGTTTGAGGCAAGGATTTGGAGGCATACTGGTTTCCCTAGCCTTACTTGAATCAAGCTGCTATTCAGATTTATTAAACTTAAGTTTACATTTTTGGAGTAGTTCGTTTGTAATGCTATGTCACTTCAAAAAAAGAGAATACATGAAAGAAGGAATTTATTCAGCTTGACTTCACAGTTTTTCTCCACAGAAAAAAAGGAGAAGACCATAACATGAGAATGTAACAATGTCTGTGCTGGGGAAGTCCAGAGGTCCATTTAACATGAGATGTCTGCCAGAAGATGCTTAGGAATGACTTTAAGAAACAGGGCAAGAATTGTGCGATTCTTTCCCTTGTATATCCTTCCTGCAAGGACTAGATGGACCCTGCAGGCAGGGCAGGGAAGGAAACTGCTGTTAGCTTTGCAGAGCTTCTGGAAGCACTCAGTGCCTAATGGGGTGAGAAGTTTCTTCCTCTTTCTTTTACTCTTTCCCTTACACAGACACGCATATCCCCACATGTGCTAAAGTAATGGAGCACCATTATGCGGTAGGAGCCCATGCATTCCTTCTTTAAGCTGGTTTGCTGGTTGCACCTAGAAAGCACTCCGGATAAGTCAATCAAAATGTACCGTTTTCCTTGTGTGGCCTTGTGTGAAATGCCTGCACTGAGTAGCAAAGCCAAAACCTATATCTTAGCATTATTATTTTTAATCTAAGTAAGACTAAAAGAGGATGTGCTACTTGATGAGCTTACAGACATGGTTTGAACCTGTCACTTTCCAGCAGCAAATTATGTCTCACATTAAAATATAACCCCTCAGTGTTGTTTATTATACCTGAGTGTAAGCTGATTGTGATGGACTGTGATTGTCAACTGATGCGAGTAAGCAAGACAAAGATGGCTTTGTTTGGTTTTCTTTTTCCTTTCAGAGGATTAAACTAATGTGGCTGTGTGTGATCAACTGGAAACCTCTTCCATTTACTTTTTTTTTTTTTTTTTCCCTCATCTTTTTCAGTGTAAAAGTATGATCCGCATATTCTCCTTGTTTTCCTACCTTTTTTGAAGAAACTCTTTGGGAACTTGCAAGATGCAACAGCTATTGCTGCCTCCTGCTTCAGATTATTTAGTGCATGCTGCAGAACCACTTTGTGTATTTTTCTTGTTCATGGGTAGTTTCACTGCCACATACCTAAACAGCTAGAATGAACTAGTATTCAGTATATGTAACTTATTCTAGGCAAGGTTAACATATAAGTCTTTATGGTAATTTAGAAGGTAGTTTCCATTTAAACTGCATTTTCCTAGTACATTTTTTTGCCTGTACTGAAGACTCATAATCTTCATCTGTTGCAGAATGTAGCTGACATTCTTGAAGAGGTAGTTAGTTATGAGGGGGAAAGAGGAAAAGAGTGTAGACCTTTTCACAGAAGTATCCTGGATTTGTTTGGCATGTTTTCAGAAATGGTATTTTCTTCTTGGACCCAATTATCCTGTATTTGGGGGTATTTGTACTTGGGTCACGCTATAAACTCTGCAAGATTAGTGGTGATGACATCAGGAGAATGATCACCCTGATTTTGTGACTTACCACTCCCAGTGCCTTTTTTTATTTATATTTTACTCTAGGGTAGAGGCAGACTCAGTATGTGATATCTCTTGAGATGTCACAAAAGATATGTGAGGAAAAAAGAATTCTTGGAAAATTATGACTTTATTTGAAAGAGTGTGCAAATGTCATTTGACTAAGCTAGAATATTCTATAGAAAAATATCTCTAATTTTCTCTAATTTTTGACTAATTTAGAGTCACAAGTAAAGCATTGTTTCTGTTAGTTGTCATTGTCTCTTTACGATGAAAAGCAAACAGATTAATATGCCAGTAAGAAGATTATGCTCTTATATTTTAAATTATTTTCATATTTTCTTAAGATCTTTGGCCATATTGAAGCATAATTGTTTCCTGATCTTAACCTGGATGTTTCAGAACGATGGACTGCTTGAATTCAGCTTGGGCTAAGATTCGAATATTTCCCTCTCAGGCATCCAATACGTACAGCTGCCATATTTGCATCTGATTTTTCCTGAACAGGAATACAGGCAAATGCACATCTTAGTGCTGTTGAAGTATGCCCCCGTATGTTTGGCAAGTATTTGATCTACCACACAGACACAGCAAAGATATTGTGCACGGAAGCAGCAAATGGAATTTGTAAGAGATGCACTGTACTTAATATACATTCACCAAACCCTGTTTATATCCTTTTAATGACACAATGACAAGGACAATAAATCTGGTACTTCTAGAAAATGTCAAGCATAAATCCCAGGTACTGTGCAGTAGAAATGCTTAATGAGAGAAGCGTCAGCTGTGCTGCCAGCTGCTCAAAACTCACAAACAGAGGTAAAATATCTTCAAATTCCCCCTGAAAAAAACTCTCACTAGAGAGAAGAAAAAAGAAAAAAAAACTGCTAGAAAAATCAAAATTTGACTTATCTTAATCCTAACCTGTATAGTTTTCTTTCAAATGCAAAACTGACTGATAATTAGTCTATCCTCTGTTTTATGTTTCTCTGAAAAATAAATAGTTTGAGAAGAACTGTGCACAAGGTGGGAAGGTCAACAATATTCACACTCTTGCAGCCTTTCCTGAAAGGTTTTGTAAACATAGCCATTGAATCTCACGCTTTATACAGCTGTAACTTTCAGACAAAAATTCTGAAGCTGTTGTTGTGAGTGCTTAATTCTATCAGATGTTTTCAAAGGCAGTAGGATGATTTTATTTATTTCTAAATAATAAAAATGGCTTGTATGAATGATGAGGAAAACCAAATACCTTCTGAAGTACTTTGTGGTTTTATTCAAATGGATGTTTGTAAATACTTCTTGCAAAGGGTTTCTTTACCCTGTATTTGCTCAGCATTAGTCCTTGAGAAAAAAAAAATCCAGTGTGGTCAATGAAGAAATCCAGTAGAAAACTGACCTCCTGAAGTACTTCTCTCATGAAGTACAATTTGTTTATATAGCATAATTTATTGTTCTTGAAATCACAAAACCTCCATATATATTCTACAATTCCTACAACTATTCCTACAACTCTATGACTATGTTCCTTCATATCCTCTGTCTACTTTCTTTTCTGTCTCTCCATTTTTTGTCTCCATACATTTTTTCCATGCTGTTTGCTGAACATGGAACATCAATTTTTTACTCATATGATTTTACTACTTCTCAGCTCAGTTGACAATCTAATATGCATTGAAAAATACAATTTTGCAGTATTTTCCCTTACTTAGTCTTTTCCAGTGTTGGCAGTACACTAAAGAGGATCTGTATGCAACCACTCTGCTGGGACAACTTAATGTCCTCTCTGGATACAGCTGTGTCATCCCTTGCCCCAGTCACTCACAGGAGTTCCAGTCTTGTTCAACAGTCATTCTTTGATGCTTGGGGAACGCAAAAGATTCGTTTCTAGTCCACAGAACGTATGTTGCAGAGTATGTAGATGTACGGAAATCAGAGCTTAGCTGTTTTTTTGGGAACTGCCAAGTTTTCACTATAAACACAATTTCAAACAGAGCAGCTTTCTCTAGACTTACATTTATCCTTGAATTTCACAGTTTGTTTTCACTGTGAATGTGCTTGTGGGAAGAGTCTGTAACACTCTAGACCATTTTCACCGTTGCCCAGAAGTCACTTCAGTACAGCGAGGTGCAACTAGACTCTTTGGGCAACATAGGCTGTTCTCTCTGAGTTTTATTGGAATATGTTGGCACTGGATTCAAGCCCAGAAGGTAAACTTGAAAGTTGGTGTTATAAAGGTTTGCTCCTGCTGAAGTTGTCAACTGAGTAACTAAAGTGGTCGGTAAACTACTGAAACTTTTAGCAGCATCAGCTCCTGGAGCCCTGTCTTTGCTGCACTGAGAATTCGTTCCTCGCAGTTTTGTCACGACAGCATTCTTCAGGAGCTTGGGCTGCCGTCTCCTCAGCTTGAAACGGCCTGCATTTGTGAACCTCCTGGCTCTGTCACTCATCACCATGAATCTTTGTTCAGGTTGCCCTTCTCTCTCCTGAATATCACTCTTATCTGGCATGCTGTGTTTTTCATTAAGGCTCAGGTTGGAACAGAGAGTCCTTTCAGCAGGTTGAATTCTTGGCCTCTTTACGCAAAGACTAAACACAGGCAGCACGTTTCAATCTTGGTTGAAGATGGGTTTACAGAGATATCCACAACGCACCTGAATTCCCGGGAGCTCAACATCGTCATCTAAATCTTCCTTTCACAATCATCATCATTAATCTTGATAGAAGCTTAAATAGACACAACAAGACTTGCATTTTGTCCAATCCTATTACTCAGATAACTGCCAACAGTCAGGCAATACTGTGTTATCCTACAATTAACAGATAAACCTTCCCCATGCACTAATGCCTAAGTAACTGGAGTTCTAGCAGAACAGTTAACATGACAAGTCTTATGATGTTAATTGGGGCAGAAAATGAAATATTTCTACTTGGTAGAAAAGAACAAATGTCCTAACTTAGCATATGGACAAGTTTCTGACTTGCCAGCAACTTAAAAAGAACTGTGTATGGCCATCTCTGTTGTTGTATGTGTGTGATATTGCAGTATCTAAGTTGTCCAAACTCTTTTCCTCAGCGTACGTATTTAAAAGGGAGAAAATAGTAATTCCCAAGAAAGATTTTACCTCACGCAGTAGCAGTTTATCTGAGCAGCTTACACACACACGATCTGTAGTTTTTCTAAACTGTCCCTGTAGATCTGAAACCTATCCTTCTTGCACTAGTACAAATTCCTTGCCCAAATATGCATGTGAATGTCATTACATAAAGTTCATCCATGTAGTATGCAATTTTCTGCAGATGAACACTGGATAGCTTCACAGTAAAAATACATATATAACATATAACCTATACGTGTACAGTTATGAAACAGATTTTTTTCTATGAATTCTTTTAAATGCAACAAGAAAACATTTTGCTTTTAAGCTAGTAATCTTCAGAAGAACTAGAGGTGCTGATAGAGTAATTGTGTTTATCCTTCCAGTTTCACAATTTCTGTCTTATAAACATTGTTTTGCATTATTGGGCTCCACGTTTCCCCTTCTCATCTGATGTTTTACAAATATTTTTCTAATTGCTTGAGACAGTGTGGTCCAATAAAATTACATCGACTTTCTGCTGAACTTGTTTGTCTGATCCACTGCCAAAAGTTGTAGGCAGCTAGGCAGCTCACTTGGTCTCACTTTCTTTCCCTCCCCCTTTTCTAAGGCAACACTTTGAGGGAGACCTATATACTTAAAACAACATGTACGTGTTGCCTTATAACTGTGAAGCATGCATTTTACATTTCTAGGTCATTCAAATGCTCTAGCAATATATGGAGTATACATATATAAACACATACATATGAGCTACTGCATTATAGACTATTTTCAAGACAATTGTTTCTGCTTCTCTGTAGATTGTTGTGTGATTAAGTTAATATAGGTAAGTCATGGAAAAGTGCATTACATTTTAAAGCAGAAGTAGTTATTTTGGCTCTGGGCCCATTCATGTTTCAGCATGACAGCTGCTCTACTATTTTTTCATATGGTCATTAAAAAGTAGATAGCTGTCCAGAAGGTGAAGTACTGTGTTTTCTGATCACTTCCAAAGCCCTCAGAAAAGGCACAAGGAGGCAGACCAGCTGACAAGGCAGTGGTGACGTGCTTTACTCTTACAGTAACAGAGGGAAATTCAGAGGAGAGATGTAACCCTGTGGTTCCGACTGCCTGCAGAGCTGACGGAGCAAACAAGTATTACTCCTGAGCCTTGACAACAGCACGCCATATAATGAAGCTAAATAGCTAATAGCTAAATAGCTAGCTGGAGACTGAAAATACGTCCTTCCCTTTTCTTCTCCTGGGTGCTTCCGTGTTTATTGGTTTGCCAGGCACTTTCTCCATGACTTTGTAGCTATTCTTTGTCCTTGTGCAGTAAGATGAGTGTGTAATTTCTTTCCTTACAGTACACTGGCTTCTTGCTTTGTGATTTGGAATGATCATGTGTACATTGTGCACCTCATTACATGATTATTTTTGAGCATTTGCTTACCATGTGCCACTTTTTTGTGTGATGGAACACAATCAGGTCCAAGATCTCCCAGACCAAGTCATTGCTTGGTGTCTGGAAGCATTTTAAAAAGTACCTCGAGGAAAATAACAAAGCAAATAGTGCTGGTTTACCACAGTGGAACAGATACAGTATGTGATCAGTTAGCTGCAGCGCACAGAAAAACACAGTCAAACTAGCAAGCGTGAACAGAAACTGCAGTATTGTCCCGCTCAGACCCAGGGTTTTGTGTTTTCTAAGTGATTTCTCAGTCTGAAAAGCAAAAGAAGTTTCAAGTAAGGACAGATGAATTTGACATCATTTGGTAGTGGGTATCTAAGCTTCCTTTTATTCTTCAGCATCAACCTTTTCTTTAGCTGTCTTTTTCTTCAATAGGTTAATGAAGGCCATGTTTAATAGATGGCACTTATCAATGCAGCCTCATTTCTTTTTTGAAGAGCTGCATAAACCTTGAACATCTCTGTCTGGCTTGGGCAAATTACTTAACATCCTTAGTAACATGAGAATACCTAATACTCATTTCAGAGAGAGTTTGTTGAAACCTCTAGAAGTCAGGGCTATTTAAGTGTAAAATGTTATTCCAGAAGTTTCTCATAATAACAGTACATTGGATAGGAGGACAGAAAAAAGAATTAAGGGCCAAATACTTTCATCCTTAACTAAGCTGAACTTCCACTGAAGTCTATGTGAGTTTTTGTTCAAATAAGAATTACATATTTAAATGTAAGTGATCATTCAAATTTGGGATGAATTATACTGCTTTTCCAGCCCTGTCTTTCTAGAGTCTTGAAAATAGACTCAGTATGTATTGACCATACTCATAAAGACAGATTGCCATCATAAGGCTTGGTAGCACGAAGAAAATTTGACTCGATCATAAATAGGAAACGTGAAGCAGGGTGTCTGCCCAGTAATGAGAAGTGTGACTGCAGCAGAAGGAGACATACCCAGCTAGCATTAATTTAGCTGGCATGAATATCAGAGTCCCATGGGATTGTAAAGCCCATGTTGAAGCCTTGGCCGCTCTATTTGCAGTGCTAGTGGCAAGATGAGAGCTGGTTCAGGAATGCCTACACAGAGCAGTGTCGCACCTCAGGCCGCAGCGTAGATGGAGTGTTTGTTAAAGACAGCCTAAGGAACTGCAGGATAAGGAAGCTGCTGCTTGGCTTAACCCTGGCCTTTTCAATGAAAGCTTCACCTGCATGAAGTTCGCAAGCTCTAGGGGTTTCGTAAAGCGTCAATAACACAGCCCATGTGCTGCGGGAAACACCACAAATAACTGCTTGCTGCAAGACCCAGTTATGTTAACAGTGCTCTCAGCACGAGGATACTCAGTGTGGCTTTACAGTAAACAGAATTGAACTTGCTTAAGGGATGTTCCCTGGCACTTTGAAATTCTGATAAAATGCAGGTGCTTAGAATGATTTTTTAACTTCATTTAAGCGTAGTCAGCTATATATTCAGTGTAGAACTTGCGTGGGATCTTTTTTGTTGTGCAATCAAATCCTGCAAAACACTAGGTTTTCTTAATATAATAACGTTTTGCGGTGTACATGCCATACACAGTCTTCTGAAATGCTGCACAAGACAACAGGTAGATTATTTTTGGCACCGAACTTTTGGAAAGCCTTCATACTTCTTTTCATCTACATATGTAACACAATGTTGTAGTTGTTTAGCATTGGTGTATCTGTTTATATGTGTGGAGAACAAAAATAAGGCTGATAATAGCAAAATACCATTTTCATTCAAATTTTTGATTAGGGTAAAACGATCAATCCAACATCGTCACAAAAAATGAGTGCCAAAAATATTAATCTGCCTGCTGGTGAAAGGCAAGCCTCAAATGTCTCTGGTTTCGTTCATTTAAGCCCCGAGAAAGTGAAATGGGTTCATGAACCTTCTAGATCCACACTCTGTTTCTACTTCTTCACATAGCTTTAGAGTCCCAAATCATCATACTCCTTTGTGTCCCTCAGTAGATCCGATGCAGATTTCCTGGGAGGGATTCACCTCCATTAGCTTTAGATGCCAATAGTATAGGACCTGTATCTGAACTAATCACATACAGTCCTATTACAATCAACAGAGAAAAAGCAGATACTGCTTGGGTGTAGTTCATCAAACCCATGCAACCTTGGAACAAGATGTCTTACACCTTAGAAGTACTGGTGCTG
The DNA here is from genome assembly GCA_013398735.1 of Nothocercus julius. Classification (NCBI taxonomy): domain Eukaryota; kingdom Metazoa; phylum Chordata; class Aves; order Tinamiformes; family Tinamidae; genus Nothocercus; species Nothocercus julius. The sequence goes on from VZSV01000024.1 coordinate 3,425,551, forward strand.
ATTTTCTCCATAGACTGTAAAGGCATTCAAAATTTTGTTTTTTGTTTTGACGTTAGAAGCCTTGTTGTGGTGATGATCAAAAACAGGCAAATAATTTGAAATTTTAAATATACTATTTGAAGCCTTTTTTTCATGTCTCTCTATTTAATATTTAATGACATTTTGGGCTTTTTTTTTCTAAGTACTCATGCCACCCTATGTTGCTTAGTGCAAGAAAATAAGTAGGCTGTCCTACTGTGCTTCTATTTTTGGTGGATGTGTAAAAATACTGTTTTGTCTATATCATACTCTAGCAGACATTAAAACTAGGTGGATGGAGATTTTAGCCTGATCAATTGTAAAGCATTTTTGAGTAACTCAGGGAAAAATATTTACACCACCAGTTGATTCAGTCAACTGACATAGTTGGTTGATCCACTCAACAAATATAGCTATTTATCCAAACCAAAGGCCACCTTCTAGTCACCTTTATGTTGACAGGAGTTGCACTTTCTTTGCAACAGCTGTGGTCAGTGGCTTCCTGCATTCTTGCCTAAACTTCACGGCCATATCACCCTTGCCCATTTCCTCTGAGCCATTGTAGGGCTTTGTAGATCATAATACACACAATTTAGGAAACATTTCTATACTAGAAAGCTGAAATAGCTCTCCTTACTGAAGAAACATCTGGAAAATTCAGCTACTTTCATGAGAAATGCTGGCAACTGTAAATAAAATACCAAACATGATCAGATATAATAGAAAACTCACTGGAAAATTTGGTTTCTTAACTTCCAGCAGATGAAAAATAACTTAAAATTGGTAAGACAGTTACATGGAGGCAAGAATTATTTCTTTTTGCAGATCTTGAGTAATATTTGTAACATCATTTCATTTTACTCATTTTCAGATGATTCTTGTGTTTGAGATGTTCATACTGAAAAGTAACTGGTCTCACAGAAGTACAATCAGAAAATCTTTTGCAATTGAATTGCAAACATCCTTTTTCTGATCGTGCAGAAGCCCCACAGATGGCTCTAGGATATTTACCGACAAAAAATACCGAGCAAATTAAGTTGCATTTTGCCTATACATTTAGCGTAAAATTTAGAATATGTTGTGTTAGCAAAATCTAATGCTAAATATGATCTTTATGGTTTTATAAAAAAAAATTCTCAGCCCATGCACTAGACTCCTTATTTGTCAGTTATTGTCTGTGACTCACCATTTCTATATCATACTTACATTATAAACACCCACCTGCTGTTCTGCCCTGCTATTACTTAGCTCCACACTTCCAAGTCTTGAGCGATGATGATGAAATTGCCTATGTCTAGAACTCTGGATAGGTCCTCCTAGGTCAAACAAAATAGTTTCTAGTTAAAAAAAGCATAATACATCCATTCCTCTTAGAAAAGTTAAACCAACAAAACATACTTATTATCTGTAAAGTAGGTTTGTTTAGCAAAATACTGAATTCTCTTATGTGAGAACACTCACATAACTCAAAGAATAGCCAGAGAAGATACAGGGTTTGAAAAAACTTGCTTTATTTTTAAAGTAAAAAAAAAAGTATTTCTTGCTATGAAACCAGGATTAGAAGTTCCAAACCAAATTGTTTTACTCCACAGAACTAAAACTGTGGTCACTAGATACACAGAAGACTCTATTTGTACTTTGACTAGAGACCTGACTAAAGTGTCTTCTTCAGCTGGCACTTAAAGATGTGTATAAAGCTAAAGGTAAATAGCAAAAAGATTTTTTATTACATTTTTATGTTTCAGTGCACTTCTGCGGCTTACAGCACTCAGAATTTACTTGCATTTCCAAATGCCATTGATACTGGCAAACCATTTTTTTTCTCCCATTTCCCCCATTTTCAGCCCAACTGCTGTTAGATTTCTCCAACAAGTCTAATGTAGTTATTGCTGAAAATAAAGACAGTGGTCAACTGAGACCTATTTGAACTATCAATATTTTCCATTTTTGATGAAAATTGAATTAACTAGCTTTTTCTTTAATGCAGTTTAAAATAGTTTCTCAAAAAATTATCTGAATCCCATTTGTGTTTTCATGAGAACTTGTAGCTGTTCAAGGGAACTTGCAGGAATCATGGCAAGGCAAAGCCAGTTTCGTATTCTTCAAAATGGATAATATTTTAGCAATATAACACCAGAATCTCAGCCACATGAACCAACAATTCAGAACACAAACCATCAGGCCCGCAGGAGAGGTTTGTTTTATCTGAAGTTTGAAGACATGGACCTATGAAAACAAACCAATTTATTTTCCATCCAAATGATCAGCTAAAGGGGTTCTTCAGAGAATACCAGAAACAGATGTTGAAGTCTTTTCTCCAGGATTGCAAGGTAGTCAGTTCATTTTCCAGTTTTCTCCTTTATGATAAAACCTCAAGTTTTCATCCAGATGAGGCAAAGGAAAGCCTTGAAGTAACTTGACGCTTGTTTGACTTTGATTTTTATCCATCTTATGTAGATACTGGATGAGTTACCAGCCATCTTTATTATGGAGCATGCATTTTTGATTTTTCCAGTAAATAACCTCAGTGGAGGATATTTTCTTTCTCTGCACAAAAAGCCCTTCTCCATAGAGATTTTAGAATACCATGCCAGGGAAGGGTAACAACATTCAGGGTCTGACACAAAGGTGGCTTAGTGGATCCCCTTGGCAGGGGATCTTGGTAGGGCTTGGTAGGCTACATCCTTTGATTTTACAACAGAAGACTTAAATTCTAGACTACGAAGTTCAGAATCTGTACTAGTGTATTAATGCACTGGGTTTTTGCCTTTTAAATAAATGGTAAAAGACATAGCTTACTGAAAATTTGAACAGCCTGGAATGATTCTTCTTTCTCTATTACACCATGTAACACAGTTAACACAACCACTAGACACTGCTGAAGAAAGATCAGACTAGAAAAACATCTTCCTTTCAAAATATGCCAAACCTCTTCAATATTTAAAAGTAAATAATGAATAATAATAAGGGGATACTTATTTGATGAAATTTTAACGGCTCAAAGAACCGTTTTTGCTAACATCTTGTTGCAGTCAGTTCTTCATCTTGCTTCCTGACTATGAGTCCTTGATATGGTGTGCATATTCCAAATAAAAAAGTGATCATAGACTTTCAAAACATCAGCACAGTTCTGCGGTTTTGGTGTGGTAAATAGCAAGATACTTTACATTTTTAAAATCTATGGGGTAAAAAGAAATTTCTTGCATCTTTCATTTCTTCTAATAATGAACTTTTAGTATTATGTGAAATGTGCTTCCAGTGAGTATTTTTAAAACATTGGTGTGGGGAAAATGTCAAAAAAGAAACTTTCACCCCCAAGACATACTAGGGGACCTATTACACTCAATTGGAAATTTTGGTATTTTCTGTAGTGGTGCAGGGTTCTACCCCACATGTCCAAATGCTTGAGTGTGCTTCTTCACTCCTTGTCCTGAGACCACACATGAAGAAAACCTAGATAACCTAGATGTCCAGGGACAAGCTTCCTGCAGGGAGAGTACAGAGTATTTTAGCATTGCTAGATGGGAAGTAAACTCTTACATTGCTTCTGGTAGAGCTCTACCAGTCAGTCTGAGGTTGCATAGCAGCTAGCAATTACTACTGATTATGTGTACATTACTGTGTTTGGATAAGCTCAGCAGCCGCAGGTAAATGCCAGGACTAGATTTTCAGCTAGGGTATGCTCCTTTAGTTGGACAGGTTGTGCAAATTGAATACTTAATACCCTGACTTTGTTGTTGTTTTGTGAATGTTCCTTGTGTTTGTACTCGTCAGAGAATAGCAGTGCATTAATATAAAAACTAATTACATGAACATGGTCAGAATGGAATATTGGCAGAAAAAGACATACAGCTTTTTATTGCTGTATGAAAATCTAACAGAAATCTAGAATTGCCAGTGTAAGATGTATGTATCACGAAACACATAGGAAAAACAATGCATTTTCTTGTGTAGGTCACTAAGTACTCTAAAGGGGCAGGAAGGTGTTACTGCAAACTCTTGCTCTAAGGTACAAAGAAATAGGGTAATCTTCCAAGACTGTTAGGATAGCCAGCCCAAGATAGCCCAAGATCCAGTCCAGAACTCTGTGGACTCTGCAGTCTCATAAAAGCAATCTGTTGTAGTGGACAGCCCAGAATGTTTTAACAGAATGCTACACCATTCTTCATTGCATCAGAAGAAGAGCAAAAGTTAGTGTAGCCTAGGAAGAAATATCCTAACCCACTCTACTTTTGAATCTGTGTGTGGCCTATTGGTGATTTGCAATTATTTTCAGGTTTGTGACAATTTTTTCTCTAGTTTTTCTCCCTCTATTTTGGTCAAAGAACAGCACATTATCTATGGCAACTTGTAACTACTTTAAAATAGCCTCGAAGCAGCAAATTATGAGAAATTTCATGCTCTTCAAAGTTTATTCAGATCAAATATTTTTGGCTGAGTGATTTTTTTTAAGAGCTTTCAAGCAACTTTTCTTAATATCAGCATTCATCAGTTTTGTGTGCCCTGTTTTTATTAGAAGCATCTTTATTGTTTGGATAGGTCTGGCAGTAAAATAACCAACTTTCAGAATCTTTGACTTTTCCCCAGATACATTATGACTTCTTCTGTGGTCAGTGTTTTGAGTTATTATCACTCCTTAAATGCTGAATTATCTGTCTGAAATTCATGTATCGTTGTATTTTTGGGAGATATGAGATGTCCTAATCACAGCAACTCTTTGAGGCAAATGTATATGAACATGTGCATATGGTATTGTTATACAGAGTGAAGGAAGAAGGCAGCACTGGGGAAAACCTATAAACTTCAGTTTCTAAGTCTTTAGTTTTTTGAGAAATGCTCTGGAGAAGCAAATCAAACCAAATATCTGTCTATATAGTTGAATTCCTCTAGAGTAAGTAGTAAATGATAGACAGACAAGTTATTACTTCATCCCCTGAGCCCAAGGAGGTATAGAGCGAGAACAGCTCTAGCAGAACTAAGTTGTCTGGTGCTATCAAATACAGGTTAGGCAGTGACATGGATGAAAAAATGCAGCACTGAAAAAGAAAGTGAGGGAAAGAAATGCTGCTTCCAGAAACTAATCTGCAAATGGGTCTTCACCAGGTCCTATCTTAGGAACATCCCCAGAAGAGATGCACTAGATGCCACAGAGAGTGAGATGCTCTGAGAGTTTTAGCTCTTTCTGTTTCTGTGCCTTCACCAAGATATTCCTGGATTCTTTCTCCTTCACTATCCTCTCATACCAATGCTTAGGTGTTTTGAGTAAGAGCTGGTTGGAAGCATTGGTACAGAACGTTTGGGGGAAGACTGCCGTTACGAAATGTCCTCAGCAGGGAGCTGAGGTTTCTGTTCAGAAAGGGTTGGAGATGGGAAGGGGTGCCAGGGTGCACTAGCAGACAACTGCGGGAAACACTCTTTCTTCTCTGCCTTCACCACCTAACAAATCCCCTTGGTCTTCCCAAGAGTCCTATGCCTGAAAACAATGAGACTTGTCTATTAAAAATCTAGTATAGAAATTAAAACATCTATCTCCACTGAATGCTATCCTTCAGTGCTTAGCAGCCTTGCTGTTTACTAAAGATCTCAACTGAGTTTGCAGGACCTGTCGTAGTTGTCATCAGCATTTATTTCCTCTGCTAACAGAAATTTTCTTTTAATTAAAAAGTGAAGGCGTGTTCACAGGAGCCAACTACAACATTTCTCTGAAGCTGTGTTGCTCTGCTGTTTTGCCTTTAGTTGGATCAAGTTTCACAAATGTGGATCTTGCTCAGTATATGTTTTTTTTCACGTAGCTTGCAGTTTTGTACGTTAGAAATATGTTTCTTGTCTAGACAATAATTATGGTTGAATGCTTACAATTCTGGCTGTTGGTACAATATAGTAAACTACCTGACCATTTCTAGCCTGACACTCGCCATCTTCAAAACATCATTCCTGTGGGGGGCTTATTTTTCGTTGCAATCCATCCTATAGACCAGGATGTCCTCTCAGCTCTTTAAAGGGTTGAACAATATGAGCAATTATCTCATTAAAATCCACAAACTGAGGAAGAGAAATATATGCACGTGTTAGTTGAAAAATATTGGATATATATTCAAACAAGGACATCTTTGTATCTACCCTTACTTCTTTTTCGGAAGAGACCTGCCTAATGCCAGCACTGAAAGATGTTGTTCTGAATGTTTTGAAAGTATCAGAATCAATTATCCACAATTATTCTCATTTTCTGAAACTTACTCTGCAATGAATTACTTGAAAAAATCTGTCATTTCATCATTCATTCAACCACTTTTTGGGTCAGCTATGTAAAAAATAGTAAAATAATAGTGAATCAAATGATACCTTTATGGTAAATATATCTCCTATTTTGCAATTGGTAGTTGTGATCAGTTTTTGTAATTTTGGATTCAGCTTGTTTTAATTAGGATTAAAATGGAATGATATTTTGTATAAGAATTCTGGCATCTTTTCTGATTAATTAATACCACACATTTTCAGAATATATGAATAATAGAGTCTGCAAAGATGTTGGTTTTACGTTTTCTCACAGTATACAGCACAGTGTAGGGGTGAGCCAGAGAATGAAATATTACATGTCAGGCCACTTGATGGGATATAATTCTGTTACAGAGCTGAATTTAAACTCACTTTGGCAGATCCATTGCTTATATTGTCATACAGTAATCTATTTTTTATGCCATCTTTTGTGTAATCTAAGAAAGAAATGCTCTGTTTGAATCTGTGTGTGCATTCCCTTCCCATAAATTCCCTCACTCTAGAAAGGTGACCCGTGTTTCACGCTCCTCTAGGAGACTCAGACATGTCTCTGTGCAAGATGGGAGATGCTTTTGGCAAAAGGGAAGATTACAGTTCTTACAATAGCATTGCTTATTGAGGTTTCAAACATTCCCTTGCTAAGAGGAAAGTAAAGACTATGGAAGGCCCCTGCATCATGCCTGCTCTGTATCATAAACTGGTTTTGCAAAGGCCTTCTCAAATCAAGAGCTGACAGAATAGGAGGTGAGAAGGAGGGGGGGAAGAGAGAAAACTTAAGCACAGATGAGACACCCTTGCAAGCAAGGAAAACAAGTTCCTCATAACGCTGTCTATTGGAGGGATGACCAAGCCCGGCTGGGGCTGTGCCCAGCGGCCCTCAGCAGGGCAGCCTCTGGGGAGCCGTCATCGGCTCCCGGCTGTGAACCTTCCCCTGCACTCCCCCTCGGATCTCTGTGGTGTCTGTGCACCTATGGAACTTTGGATTGCAGAGTGAGGACTGAAAGTTTTAAAGCAAATTTCCTTGAAATGTTGGGATCACTCCTCTTCTACCCCTGCTCCCTGGCTGCAGTTCATGGCTCTCTCTTCTGTGCCTTCACACGGCAGGACTTTTGTCTTGCTTGTTAACATCCTTGCTCTGCTCTTTTCCTTCTCTTCCACTGTTTTATCCCCCATTCCAGCTCTATTTTCCATCCTTCACATTCTTCAAGCTTATTTTTTGAGGGAAGGTGAGGGATGCAGAATGATGCATTTCTTTATTTTTCCACATGAGAAAGGAAGATTCGACTTCTTATTTTTCAGCTTTTTGAGCTGTCACCCCAATCTCCTATTGTCCTTTGTGGCATTTCTTTCTTCATCGTGCACCTCATCATTTCCCCATCCCATGATTTGGTTTGTGTGCTCAGCTTCTCCTTCCCAGGTACAGGGTATGGGGCAGTGCATAGGGCTGTCCACATCGCTGGCTGGACTTTATTTCTTGATGCTCAGCAGTCCCTAGTCTTCTCACCAAAAAAAAAGTTCATTTGGGCTGAAAGTATCTTTTCTATCTCTTGCTTCAGCAATACTAAGTGCAGAAAACTCTGCACCTATCCAAAATTGGGTTAAATGGAGAACATGGAAAATGGCAAATGGAGCAGAACAGAGAGCAGAAAAGATGAGTAACTTGGCGAAGCACTGACAGAGAGAGGAATAGAAACCAGGAGTCCTGGTTCTCAAGCCTGTGCTCAAAACAGTAAACTGTGCAATTTTTCCACAGTGTTATCTAGAAATTTCAAAGACAGAATGACATACTGTTGTAAAACTGATAATAGAGAAGTACCATCAGGAAAGCACTATTTATAAATGAGAGAGTGGGAAGGCATTCTCTATGCTGAATGTCATAAACAATGAGCGCCAAGGGACTAAGGGAGATATTTTGATGTTTGTGTGCTGTGGAAAGTTTTATTTAAGCACAAACATTGTTAATAAACATGGATTTATGTAATGTTTTCTTTGATCAATGAACTCTGATAGATTTAAAAAATCTTGCATATCACATTCCTGTGGGGCAGAAAGGAGCACAATAAACTCAGGAACACATTCTTGAATCTCTTATAATCCTATTTTGTACAAGTTTACACTACATTTCTTTTGCACAAATGCAAAGATTTTCTGATATCATATAGGATGACTTTTTCAAACAAAAGCGGCCTGCCTCGCGTCCAAAAAATACATCTAAGGACATTATCTTATACTCTACATTCACAAAATAAAATAATACACAGATATAGAATGTGTTTTAATAAACACATTCTGTTTTAATAAACTGATGTGTAGAATGTTTTTTAATAAAAAAGGTATAGAATGTGTTTTAATAAACTGATTTAAAGCCTCCTGAAAACAAGGAAGGGAGAAAAAGTTCTATCAGATTGACTGGATTCCGGATCAGGCCCCAGAATAGGTCCTGTGCCAAAAAAAATCCACCCAGAAGTTATATATGATCTTTGTTAAAAGCAAAGTGAATAGCTAACCATTTCCTTTTCCTGTACTAAGTTATTTTCTTGCTAGATACATAGAAATGGAAGAATAAGCGTATTTTATTTTAAAAAGTCCCTGAATTATCTCTCATATATATTTCTGATGATTCCTGAGCAATCAATATTATATCCCAGGGATGTTGTTACTGCTTATTCTGTGACTGCCGCTCACAGGCTGATGTCCTTTCACTTGGTGTGTTGCAAATTGCCTGCTGATCTGTGTCCTTCACTCCCTCCCAGGATTACATAGCAAAACAAGCCATATAAGCTCCCAGGGGCCCAGTGCTGCTGCCACAGCACACCGGTGAGTCTCGTTGACAGCAACGGCATGTGCCTTTGCTTTATGATAGGAGACTCAAGGCCTCATCACAGCCAGCCAGTCTGGAGTGATAAAACTCCGGCTTCATATTCTCTGTCTCTCAATCTTTGAGAGGCAGGAATCCCTAGTTAGCAGTATCTCGCTAAAGTAATCTAGCTAGATTACCTTTAGCGTGATGCCTACCATAAAATAATGAAAATCAGCATTAACGTTTTCACTAAATCGTTTAAACCATTAATCCTGTTGAAGCTACTTTCAACGAGTTTAAGATTTAAGACAATTCCTTGCTAATTGCTAGGGCTTAATATGAGGGCATCACCTTATTTTCGCATACTGTGTGCTCTGAGGGATATGAAAGTACCTTGACTGAAATCCTTACTTAAGTTTGGTGTGTATAAAGCAATTTACATCTGAATCTTTTCGGCTTCTTTGCCATTCCTCTGCGGAAGGAGGGTCAGGGTTTGTCACTCCCCTGCTGATGAGGGAAACAGAAGATAGTGCAACGCAACTGCGCAGGCAGAAAGTAACCTAGTTCTTTCCTAGATGTTTTGTTTGAAGAGAGCTTATTTTTTCCTTGGGAGGTAGGATCCTCAGGAGCAAAACGTGAAGAAAACCTCTCGGCTAAGCTGGTGGCGAGTCTTAGCCATAAAAAGGAGGTAGTGGTACATCATGGTAGTGGGAGCACTGGCTTTCTGCATGTAGTCACTTCTCAAGCCACAGAGGGACAAGTTCTTTCTTGCCCACACGAGCAGGAAGGAGCAAGGACAAGAGTGGGTGCAGACAGAGGCAGTAGGTATCAGACTACACCACCGCTCAGGAAGTTGGCAGCAGTTACTGGGAGGGCATCCAGGCCCTCCCTCATGGGCCCTTAGAGGAAGGCAGAGTCACAGCCTGACAGAATCGTGACCCTGACTGCACCACTGCTGTCTGGAAATCGTTTCTTTCCCTCCAATCCTTCCTCTCCTAGGCCTCTGTTCCCTCTTGTCCACAGACTTGCTATGCGGCCCAAGAAGCCTGCAAAGTTGGGAGATAGGAGATCTATCTCCAAAAGGGAGGTGAAGGATAAACACAAAAGCAAGCAGGCAAGCAGCTCGCGAGCCTCATGGTACCGATTTCAGGCAGTGCAGCAGGCCGTGCACCACATACTGGGCGAGCAGCGCAGCATGGAAATACCACTGACTCAGCTATAGCAGATGGCTCTGACTTGCACTCTGACCTTCATGGAAGATCTCCCCAGCGTTCACAGCTTGCTTCTTTGACATGAATCGGTGAATCTCCTGGAGCTGACTGTTTTCTCTGACAAAAATCCCATTCATTTGTAGGTGATGCAACAGAACAAATCCATGTAATACCCTCAAAATAACAAAGGTAATACAAATCTTTTACCTTCATTGCTGCTGAACTCTTTCATCAAAAAAAAAAAAAAAAAAAAAAAAATCGATGGTAGTAGAATACTGAATATGCTCAGTTGAAATGCTGTTTTTCTGTCCCACGGTAAGAATATTCTCTGAATGTCAAGGGTGTGAAAGTCTGTATCGTGCCCTCTCTTTGCAGCACCAAAGGCCAAGCACAGTATAATGACAGGAGTTTTCACTGTGCAGATTGCCATGACAGACTGTGTAAAACAAGTATGCCAAGCCTGCCCTGGGAGTGCAGGAACAAGTTTACCATCCGAGCATGCCTGTGTGTTAGTGGTTTCTGGCTAATGGCATCGCTGGGTGAAACAGTCTTTAGGATGGGGTGGACTGTCCACCAATTGGATTAGTTTCATCAGACTGAGGCTATATTTTGATAGGCTTTTTTTTTTCTTTTGACAACAGCCCTGGCAGAAACAACCCCTTCTTCCTCTCGCTGCTCTCCAGTAGTCTGACACAGGGTGCTGTAGTAGCACACAGGAACAACTTGGGCAGACACTGAGTTAGCAAGGACTGCCTAACAGTAGCCAGAAGAGCATTGCTACTGAAAGTGCAGCTCAGTTCCTGATTGTTGCTGAGACTCCTGATTTAGGAGTCTTGAAAGTTCTGATGAATATCTTGGTGTGAACTGTGCCCTAAAAGATGTGTTCATCCTTGCAGAGGAAAAAAAAAGGAAAAAAAAGAAAAAGAGGAAAGAATAGCATGGGGTAACTTTTTTCGTCAACTGTTTTGTGGTTCTTCCTGTTTCTTCTGAAGAATATGAACTATATTGTCTATGAATGAGCAACCCATCTGTTCCACTCTGCTGCCTAATACCCTGGGTAGGCTTCCAAGTGTTGATCTGAGCAGCTGGCGATTAAAGTATACCAGTCTGCAGTAGTTCTGAGTGATGGTGTCATGATCTCATGCTACATGTATGTTGATGTGTTGCTTCGTTTTTTTTCTTAATCAATGTGGTTTCCTGCTGGGCGTGTCAGTGATGACAGAGCAGTGGGTCAGTGGTGGAAAGGAAGCCATAGACATTTGGGGAAGCTTTTTGAAAATGCTAGCCCCGTCTGTTGGGAGTAACAGAGAGCATGCATCCACGTAATGCGTCACTCAGTGACTGGCCCTAGAAGTGGTACTTCAAGTTAAAACTTAACAGAGAAATCATTTTGATATTCTTAGGTCTTTTTAATGGAAAAAATACAAGTGTACTCTCTATGCCCTCTTTGTCTGGCCTGCTAAGAAAAGGACAGTCTGTCAATCAAGGAAAAAGCTTCCAATTGTGTAGCCTGTTAGAATCATTTCATTTCATTAATAACATGTGTTTACTACTGGGAGAAGCCGGCTCAGTGTGCTAAGATTTTGTTTGTCAGTCATTCATTGGAACCCCACTGTTAATCGCATACAATGGTTTGTGGTTATGCCACAATTTAACCCAGGTTTAAAAATACAAACTGGAGCCTTGGTGGTCTGTTGAGAGCAGCGAGTGGAGCAAAGGTATTGGTTGAACCTGCCTTGTGGGCTGCTGGCTTGGAGTTCTGTACGAGCTAATCAAATTTATTAACTAGAGTCATGACTAGAATGCACATACTGATGAGTGTGGGTGGGAGCACCCAGGTTAGACTACATTTTGGCTGCATTCTGCAAGGAGGAAGAAAAGCAGCTCTTTGGCTTCCTTTCCACAAAGACAAATTGGAAACAGATATCAACTAGATTTTGGGATCTCTGGCAATCTAGTAAGAAAAAGGTATTTTTGTTGTTGTTGTGGCTTTTATTTATCCATGTAGGGAATGAGTTAGAAAAAAGATAGGGCATTTCAAAACTGAATACCTGTGGTGTTCAGCGCGTATGTATTATTGTCTTATGAAATTGCCCCCTGCATGCTGCTTAGTAGTAATATTGCAGGCAGAATCTCAGGCTCCACAATAACGAGGACTGACTGGTTGCCAGGAGAGGGAGAGGCATTTGGCTGCTAAGAAAAGGAATACTTGAGAGGTACCCGTGTATCTTTAAATGAGTCTTTACCTTCTGGCTGAGCTAGAGAGAGACAGAGTGACTAAGCCATCTTTCTTAATTATAGCCAGATCATGATAAGTTAAAATGCCTGTTTACCACAGCATTGGGGAAAGTATCCTTTATAACTGCAAAGTTTGCAGTACTCTGAGAAGAATATATTCATCTCTAGAGAGAATTATATCCATTTTTCCATGTTATTTTACAACACAAGCCATTTTGTGGGAACCTCTTCCAGATTTAGAGTAATGTAAGTGATTTTTTAAATCACTTTTTAAAAGACGATGTTAGGATAAAGTAAATCACATGCATTTTTTATTCTGATAAAATGGCAGTACTTTTGATTCTTTTATACTATATAAAGATTTCATAGTTTCATTTATCCTAATCACTGCAATTATAGGTTTCTATTAGTTTGCTCTAATTTAGAAATGTCTAAACAGATTCATTCATGAAGGCAGTGGAAAATTTATAGTTGTTTTAATTGTATATGGTTTTGTTTATTCATGTTTCAGATGCTTAGGTTATTAATGTGCATTATCCTTTCACTGTCATAATAAAAACATTCCTTCCTAAGAAATTAAATTAAATGAAGTGAGTTTTGTTAAAACTATTTGCAATAACGAAAGCATTAAGCTAGTAAATTTTTGTATATTCAGAGAAAGATTAGATTTAGCTCTGATACTAACAGCGAACTGAGACCATGCTTTGTACATCAGGTCATATCCCACAGAGAATCCTTCACCTTTCCTCTCCTGCCCTATTTGCATCAGTCACATGATATACTCCATGACATAACTTTCTCTCTGGTTTTATGGGAGATAAAGGGGAGCTTTGGTACTGAAGAGCATCTGGGACTGCTTAAACTGTGGCAAGGAAGTAGAAGACAAGTGCTAATAAGAGGTGAAGAGGTGAAGACTGAAACATCCTTACACCCGACTATAAATCTGCACCTACTATAACTATTAAAGTCAGTGAGAATATTATATGTGGTGGCCCTTTGGGATAAGACTGCTATATAAACAACTCCTCCTTCCCAATTACCTTTAGAAAAAAAACTCTGGTGTTTTGAGATTGTTTGAATTTTGTCTGCAATACTTCTGACTGTTCCTTCAAAGGATATTTAATTATTCTGCACTCTAAACCTTCTTGTGTACCAGCAAACCTGTTTGCTGGCAATGTGCTCCCTAGTATAATTCAGACCTGTATTGTGCACCTCATATTTTACAGGGTAAGTTTTCAGAAAAATGGGGAGGAAGATTCTCTGGGTTAATTACTTTTCAGAGATTTAATACTACTTGCATTCAGCATTCAGATTAGTTGGATTTAGACCTATGATGTCCCCAGTCATGGTGACCTATCCTGGCATGACGACTGAAATGTAGTGGTAGTAACTACAAGTTTGAAGTCAGTCAGACATGCACATTGGCTGACCACGGTGTATTTTTCAAACAGGTTGGCGTGGGCAGCACCACTAATGGAGGATGACAAGACTGAGATGTGGAAAAATTCTGTGACTGTCACCAGAGTTAGCTTTGGTACTTGGATATCATGATACTTGATTCAACAGTTGTGGAGAGCCTCATAGTTGAAAACAGATGTCTCATTGGTAAGCAGTGTGCATGATACCCATTCCACCAGGGTCACTCATGCTTTCCACAACTTATGTTGACCATTCCTTTCCTTTTTTTGTAAACAGTATAAAACCATGACTGAGGCAGTAGCATATGAGCAATTACGGCTAATGTTAAATTTAGTAATTTCTGTATTTTGGAGCCAGTGTTTCTAGGCCTGCTCGTGAAATTCCTCTTCTTTTTCTCTACCCAGTATCTAAGCTGCTTTAATCTGAGATTTTTTTTAGACACTCTTCTAAATAAAAAAGAGAAGAAATGGTATGACGGGGAGAGAAAATAAGGTACATATAGGCTTAGCCAGATTTGGAGAAACGTGTGTTTTCCAAATTAATTTCAGTTAATTATAACTATCCTCAACAAGTTTTATGTGCCTATACTGCAAAAAGCAGTCTTAACTTGGACTGATTAATTGAGAGGAGCTAACTGAGGGAAGAGCTAAGCAAAGTCAAGCAGAAAATATTTTAACCGAGTTAACATCTCAAATTCACCCCTGCATACTTTATAGGCTCTAACTTTGTTTCAGTTCTCCATAGATTTGCTTGATAGATATGGCCAATTACTGTAAATTAGAGTCCATGCAATGGTCACAACTGTACAGTCTGTAAGTTTGCGTTCTGCAGCGATTTGCATTTTTCTTTCCTGTTTTCACATGCTCAGTGCTTTTAGAAAAAGTAAACAGTGCTTTGTCACTGAGAATCTCTAACTTGCACCTTGTTAACACTTTGAAAATCATCTGTTCCTGTGTGCCTGTAAACGATGAAGATGAATGGGTGCTTATCCTCAGATAGCTGTAGTTGTAGGCAAAAATAAAGCATGTTCACCGACATGGTGTAATGTGTAGCAAGTTGGTACTTTGTGCAATTGAGCTTACTCTGTGCACATACAGCACTGGCGCAATCTCACATGTTGTCATCCATTGTTACTGCGGGTCTTTTTCTAGTCTGCATAGACATGTGCTTTGTCCATCCAACATGTCCAGTTGGTAACAAGGAAACATGAGAAGCTGCTCATTATTGGCACGGTTGCAGATCACACTTCGAGGTTTGTTTTATGCTTACTGCTGTTGTAGAAGCTGAGCACAACCCCACTGCCATTGACTCCACAGGAAATGAATTCTCTTAATTGTGTGTCAATAGGTCAAACTCTCATACAGGTTAAGTCTGTTTGCCCTTTCATCCTCCTTTCCTAACGGCTAAAATAACTTTGGTACTGAGCATAAGAGCAGCAATACTTTATCAGACCAAAGGTTCTTCTAAGTCCATATGTGCTCTATCACATTGGCTGAGATCAGTGTTTGTTGAGAGGTGAGAAGCGTAAGAGCAGAGCGAGCAGATACCTTTGTGTGAGCAGAGCACTCTCAGTCTCCAGCAGTTTGTGGTCCGGAGACTTCCTGCACCAGAGATGGAATCTCTGTCTGTAATTGTCTCCTCCTAGATTTTGTCCTAGAAGAGACCATGATCAATCCATTTCCTTGTTCACTTTCTGTGTGCCATTTATTTTACAGAGTATATAAATTCGCACTCTCAGTTATCTTCTTTTTTTCAAATTTGAAGAGTTCTGGCCTATTTAATAAATCATGGCATGCAGGCCATTCTGTGTGGTTCATCATCCTTCTTGCCCTGCTCTGAAGCTTTTCCAGTTCTACTATAACCTTTATAAGGAGAGGGGACAAGAACAGCACACTGGAGTCAAGAAGTAGATTTTCTATGGATTAACCCAGTGATGTGATTATGTTCCCTGCTTTATTCTCCATTTCTTTCAATATCAATTGTTTAAATTGTCTGCTTTTGAGCATTGAGCTGATGCTTTCATCAAGCTCGTCATTATAAAGCAAAAATCTCTTTCCTTAGTAATAGCAATCATCTCAAAACCCTTCATTTTATATATGAAATTAAGGTTGTTTTATTGCATAGGCATAATTTTACATGTATCAATATTGGATCTCCGTGCAATCTTATCACACAGTCACTCACATTAGTAAAACTTTTCTACATTTTTTCAAACAGCCCTCATTTCTGCTACCTTGACTAACTTTGTTTCATCAGTAAACTGCTCACCCCTTTTCTAAATCATTTATAAATTAGTAGAACAGAGCACAGTCTGGCCCAGAGAGCTGCAGAACTCCAATAATCTCCGGCCGAGGTTAAAACTCACTTGTTGACCGTGACCTTCTGTTTCCAACTGTTTGATCAGTTCTTTATCCATATAAAGATACAGATAGAGGACTTACCTACGTTCATCACTCCCTTTCAGCTGAAATAATTTGGCTATTGGAAGTGGTAAGTATTTCCCCATAAGTTTTAGCAGGGAAAGAGAGTACTTCTTCTGTGTCTAGCTGGACAGAAGGGTTTTTGATACTATGCCACGGAGACTTCTGTTGAGCAAAAAAGCCCAGGAGATCTAAGCTCCATGCAGAGATTTATTTGTGTCTTTTACAGAAACACCACAATTCTGGGCATTTTTTTTCCCTTATGAGGTGGAAAGCATTAAAATAACTGTGAGTTTTGGTCTGTATGGCTAGGTGAGCGTTCAGTCCGTTCAAGTCATTGCTTCGGCACCCTCATCTGCACCAGGAATTGAACAACTAATTCTGGCTAAGAAAATTCCATGATGTTTTGCGTCCAGAAGTTTTGCCACAATAGATTAACCAGTTTTTCACACAGCTTTGTAGCATTGCTCAAAGCATCGCTCAAAAAAGCAACTATATCAAACACTCCGGAGAAGTTGCCAGGAAGCTGACACTGCATACGTGTATATTATGTATGTGTTTATATATATTTTAACTGGATTTTTTTTTTTTTTTTTAATTCTAGGCAGTTAGCTGTGTTATGCCTTCACCCTAATGTGACTGTGATTAATACAAACCTTTCAAATCTTTTTTATATCTTTTGCCAAACACACAAAACATACATATTGAAGGTTGTCTTGTGAAAGAAAAGAGAGTGAAATCCTTTGGCTGAAATGTGTATCAAAGCAAATATGTTTAGTAGGTTCTTAAATGAAATTGAATGTGTGCGTGGGGGAAATCAAGCATAGTTACTCTCAGTGCTAAACTCTGCTTTAGTGTAAACAAGTGGGTTATTTTCCATTTGATCCTTAGACGACTTCTCCTTTGTTTTGCACATTGTATTAATTTTGTAGTTAGTGTTCCTGGAAAAGGATGGAATGTACAGAATTTGGATTCCATCATCAGAAAAAATACAGGTCAATAAAGTCATTTTCCCAAGGCCATGGATATCTTTCTTTGCGGGTATGACCAAAAAAAGTCTATCCATAAAGCACTTACCCAATCTATTGCAAAAAATGACTCTTACCACCACTTGCAGGGAGCCCATTCAAGACATGGCAAAGAGGCGACAAAGCACTTGAGCCAGATATGGAATGGCAAAAGATTACAGGGGTAAACAGCTAGAGGCATTTGTACTGTCTTGAGTAGCTCTAAGGTTCAAGACTCAGATCTACAGCTTTCATAGAATTTAGCACAAGGTATATAACTTTATGTATATATACCCATGGTAACTGGATAAACAAGGAATCTGGAGAATGGGTGACACCCAAAACTCAGGTGAGCACGGTAGTACGTAGGTGTGCATCAATGCTTGCCAGCTTTCATTGACTCATTATTTCAGTTTGCTCCCAGTATCAGAACTTCCCAGATTTGGGATTTGTGGACAGCCCCGTGTGTAGGAGTCTTCACCACTAAATGCCTCTGTCGGCTCAGCTCTGGGATGGACGTCCTGCATCGGGCACGGCAACCTGCAGTACTGAAAGACCTGTGCACTGATTAAAGCGAACTAGTATTCTCATCTAATCTTGTTTCTGTAATTTTTAAATTGTTAATCTGTCACAGTACAGTTCCACATGGATAGAAATAACAAGCCAGTTTGTTGCCAGAAAGCACAGAGCATATGGCATATTTGAGTGGGCCTTGCCAAGGCTTAACTGCATAATGAATTGACTTTCGCTGGAGATGTTGTATAAATGTCCTGTGGACTGTGCAACAGCTAAGATATGTAAGAGGTAAAATGCTTATGTCCCCTTATGTTTTTGCTCTGCCAGCATTTCCCTCGTGTCAGAACAGTTTAGGTTGGATAGAAAGGATAGGTGCTGGCCCTACGGCCCCAGTCTGTACTAGGAGGTTGCACACACAGAGCAATGTTTGACTAATAATTCTAATTTATAAACCATCAACAATCCTAAAAACAGATTAGCCAGCGAGGACTTTTTGTGACAAATACCATGGCACTTTTCCACGCCGAACCACATAAAAGGACTCTGGGTCAGAAAAATGCATTCATTTAGGATCAAGTCTAGCAGAAGTCCCATGATTGCCAATGGAACAAGAATAACACCCCTGTTGCCAGACTTTTTCTAGGCAGTGGGTGGCCATGGATATAGTGCCGTCCCTTCCCCCACCAACATAGTCTCAGTGTTATAAGTTGATTTCTGTTGCAGTCCGGCAGCTACACAGTCTCAGGGCAGCAGGATATCAGCCTGTACTTGCATTCCTGCCTTGGCAGCGGGGACTCTGACAACGAAGGTAACCGTGATAGTTAACTTCAGTGCTGGCATGGCACAGCCTGGTGGAAAACTTTCTAACAACTTTGTTTGCAGATGCATGCTGGGCTCCAGGAGCCAAGCACAGAGGGAGCTCTAGGCCACCTCTGTCATCCACCTGATGCAGAGGGCTCTCCGCTCAGGTCTCGAGTCTGAACAATTTTAATAGGCCCAAATTTACCCATTTATTCAGCAAGTCAAAGCTCTTAAGAAACTCAAGCAGCCAGGTTCCTCTGGGCTCTTTCCCTTGAACACAAACCAGAGCTAGGGTAGAGGAACTGCTTAGGAGCTGTACAGAGAGCCACACGTGGCAGTAACTTCAGAGTTACCTTATTCTGCAAGGCTAGCCCAAAACAGCTAAAGCAAGGCCAAAAGACTGGGGCAACCCATTGATTCTCCGACAAGAGTGATGAGGGATTCCGTTGCTTAGAGGAAAGATCCAGAAAACTGATGCACTTGGCCTGTCGGTTGGGTTCAGTAACCTGAGCATATATTCTCCAACCAGAGTGCCTTTTTTTCAGCTGAACACAGCTTTCTGATCAAGCAAACGTTTTAGACAGAAGAAGAACTGAACATCTGAAATAGAAACATGGTTTGGAAAGATGATGAAAGTTAAGAAAATGGGAAGGGACCAGAAAGCATAAAATATTAGATTTGCCAGGTCCAATATTTACTTCCTCTAGTTCCAGAGCTATATGATGGGTGGATGAAGGTAAATGAGTCTTATTTATAGCAGATTTATGTAAGTACACAAGAGCTTTTCCAGGACCTACATATATTCACCAGATATGAAAACTGCAGTAAATTAGTACAGTAAAAATGTCAGAAGCTTCCCTGAGATCAGCAAAGAAAAAATCCTTAGTTCCTCCAACCCAGCCACATGCCCCATCTCACATGCTAATGCACTTGCCCTCTGCTGAGACCTACATCCAAAAGCCTGAGATGAGCTTGGTAGCATATCCAGAGTATCAACACCTTTGGATGCTTTACACAAAAGAGGACATTTAGGGTCTACTCTCACATCTTTTGATGCCAACTTCTGTCTTTTCATTGGCATATTCATAAAGTATATATTGCAGTTTGGTGATGACTTTTCAGTCAAGCTAATTCAGACTTGCCAAAAGTCCAGTCCCATCCTTTCCTTTCTTGCCTTCCTGTGATTGCCGTCTTGTGCCAGCACTAGCATTTGTACTGAGACACGCTTCCCTGGCCACAGAGAACTGATCCATCTGAAAAACAGTATGTTGTTATTGTTGTTGTTGTTGTTGTTGTTGTTGTAAAGTGGTTAGAGAGGTGTATCTCATAATCCAGTAAGTCCCTTTCTTCAGAGGTACTGCCTTGATGAGTGTGCGCTAAGGTTAAGGTAGAATATAACATTAGTTTAAGGAAGACTAGTTTGATCTTACAGGATAAACACTGCTGTCGGGAAAGACTACCTATCTGGAAGGTACTGATGTTGTTGGGCAGATTCGCCCCATGGTGAATTCCCCATGAAAGGAGAGTTCTCAGCTGTTGCTGGTCCTTCTTCCTCCTTCCTGCACGTGCTGCCCTGGAATAAGAGATACCTTGGTTTGGGCAGGGACATGGCAGCTGCACTTAGGCCACACTGTGCTCCTGTCACTGTGTGCTGGTGTTCCCTCTTGCTGGTGGCTAGTGGGAGAAGGCAGAGGAGGAGAGAGGGAGAAGCCCATGGGCAGAAGCCGAAGGAGCAACCAAGGAGAGACACTGCACCCAGTTCTGTGTCCCAGTTTGTGAAAGCTTCCCACTTGAGAGCCTAGAGCCTCACTGTTGAGCTGAGCTGTCTTCCTTCCTCACCTTAACTTATTACAGTGTCTCGCTAATATGAGGATATATATGACATGGGCCACATTCACATGTACCTTTTGCTTTCTTTCCATAAGGGTGTAAAACAGTCTGAACATGGCCAGAAGTCTCAATGTAGCTTGATATATTTCTTTTTGTTTTAACAACTATCTAGGATTTTCAGTACATAGGATATTGTAGAACGAGGTTTGTAGCACTGCATTTAATTACACCTTTCACAAAACTCATAAAGCAGATTTCCAGTAGCTATAGTTTCAAATTTGTCTCCTGGATGCAGTGGAAAATGTGAGTTTTGTGCTTTTCTGTATGTTTACAGCATCATAAGTAACACAGATCTGAAGTGTTTTAAGTACACTAATATGCTCTTTTAAACAAAGTAATGAAAATATATAACATACAGTGTCCAGTTGTTTTTACTTCTTTCAAGGGTAAGACTTCTCCTGCCTGCCCAATTCTTAACTTTGCATGTCTTAAAGTATTCTTTATGTGTTTTATCTCAAAGGAAAAGATGTTCAGAGTTAGATGAAACCTGGGTAAAGAAAGTAAGCATGAAAAAATGCTAGGTAGTATTGCTACTTAACGTAGATTTATCAAGTTTCAATAGACTTCTCACCAAAATTTCAATCTGTGATAGACTTAGTATTCAAAATCGTATGAAATCCTTTGTCAAAACAGTCTTTGAGCTGGTATTTAACATGGGAATAAAGTTCAATGTACAGAGAAGACCTTTCATAAGGTAGTAGTTTGCTTATAGTCGGTCTTCATAATTTCGGTAGGTTTTTTATTAGATTGTACCTGTTCCATGCTTTTGTAAAGTGAAGCGCTGCTGAAAAACCTACTCTGTAGTTAGGATTGTGTTAGTATCATGTGTTACATGAATGGTTGATACAGTGTATAGACTTTGAGGTTGTTAAATTTAGTTAATAATGTGGTATAACATATTTTAAGTACATTTCTGTCTTCTAGAAATGAACATCTGGGTGTATTTTCTCTAAAGAATGACTGTGTTCTAGCATATCATATGTTGATTTCTGAGCTCTTTCTGCCGCTTCACACACAGGGAGACTTGGGTTATTTTGTCATAAGTATCACTCACAGAAATGGAAAGTCCTGAATGTATTACGAGGTGGTGTGGTCTCTTTCTCAAAAAATGCATTTGGTGTTCTTGGATGTTCTGCTTCAGCGAACCCTTCACACACCACACATGGAACCAGTAAAGGAGCACTGTTTCTTTCTTGAAATGGGCCATGCTGTTTCATTTGAAACAACATGTGTTTCTGCTGGGTGTTCTGTGGTTCTGTCTCAACAACATTACTCAGAGCTCAAATACAGCAGGTATCAGCCAAAGAACTCTCAAGTATCAGAGGGACGAATAAATCATATTTTCAAGAGACACCCATCCCTTTCAAATAGATACACAGCTATACATCTGAGCCATATCGTGCTTGAAAGAAATAGTTTAATCTTCTCACTCTTCCAAAAAATGAGACGCCAAAGAACTTCCAGTAACAACTTAAATGAAAGTCACAGGAGACGGATTGAGGCCTCTCTCTGTATTATTCAAGATCGTAAAAAAAACAGTCTGTTCCCTGTGTCTGCAGCACTGGTGACCTCTAGTGTCCAATGACGAGAACACTACTCAAAGTTTCTCCAAAGATTTTGTTTCGTGGATGCACGATACAGCAAAGTCACTTTCTCCAGTGCTAAAAAACTCTGTTATCGCCTTAATTTTGCAGTATTTTATATGCAAAGTGGTGATATGGAAAAGTAATATAGGTAATTAAGATTAAAATTAAGATTAAAATTAATCATGATTAAAATCTGTGAGAAATATCTCACAGATTTTCCACGACAAATTCTATGTTGTATTTGTTTAGCTTCTTTATTTTGCTCCTCTGGGTTTTTGATCAAAATAGTTTTGCAGGGAAAGCAAAAGATGTGTGCTAATCACAAGAAAATTACTTTCTTTTTTAATGAATGTAACTGTGTAGTACAAAGTTTGCCAAATTTTGCTGAAGAATATATCTGAAAAATACTTACTGTGCAAGATTATTCACATTTGGGTTCTTTGTTTCAGACATTTGTTACTTCCCCGTTCGGTGAAAAGGAACCTGGCCTTCACTGGAGATGTCTTGCTTCGACGACTGCAGCTACATGAGATTTAGGAAGGTAATGTTGTTACTAGCCCCTTGGAATTCAGCCAGGAAAATGAGTACCAGCCTATAAAAATAACAGTGAAAGAACCACAATGGTTCAGAACTTAAGATTTTACTTACTATGACACCTCTTGTAATATAACACACTGGAGCAGAAGGCCAGACTATATGAAATGGAACAAAGGTAGGAAAACTTGTATCTCACAGATTTGGTTCAACTATGTTATCATTCAAAAAAATGTGATATGACATTCAAAATAATATAATATGCTGAGCAGCTTTGAATTTCACAGCTACCCTGTTATCTGGGAAGATGAGCTACAGATACAAAGGTCCAGGCAGAGGCAAAGTATCTTGGCAGAACTCTCTTCTAAAGGATGCATGGAGTCTCCCTTGAAGTGGGTCTCTGTACTTCACTCAGATTTTAAGTAATGAGAAATTTTCTTTAGTTAATGTTAACTTGATGGCATGTAAATCATAAATAATACATGTTTAACAGTCTTAACAGCAGTATATTAAACTGTGCTCTGAGACAAGTAGGACAAAAAATGGTACATAAAGGAGTTAATAAGTGAATATGTGCTTTCAACCTTGTAAATGTGGACTGTATTAAAAACAATATAACATACAGAAATTATTCTTAGAGCAGAGATGGAAATTTAAGATTTCTCCTTCCAAGACTATACCTGAACCAACAGAATGAAGAGTTTTGCTCTCTTACCCTGTCCAGTGGTCTTAAGCCCTTTGCTGTACTGTAATCCAGTTTTAAAAGAAAGATTAATGCTTGCCTCCTGGTTGGTGATAAAGGACTCTGGAGATGTGGGTTTTTCATATTGATAAAGGAATTTGATCTCTGAGTGCTCTGCAGTGCAGTCCAATACAGAAGAGGTGGGCAGTTATCCCTCTTCTCTGACTACTTTATAAAAGAAAAGGATCCTGAGATGGACTAAAGACTTCGGGTAGATGAAGACATGTTCCTGCAGGACTATGTAAAGTATCTACAGAAAGTCTCAGTAAGGCACAGAGCATGTTTCCATTTCTTTTTAGATGACAGTACACAAATCAGCATGTGGGTATTTTAGATTGCCACTCTGGCTTTTCCTCAGCTCTCTGGGCACCACATAGGGACCTTCTGCGTAATTCTGAATTTTTCTCCAGAGATCAGGTGCCTGAGACTCTTAGATGTTTCAGTTGTTCATTAGACCTGTCCAGGGAGGGCTAATGGCTAGGGTCAAAGAACTTCAGCCTTGTAGTTTTTCAGCGTCTCTTAAGTAAATGTGTATGTATATTTCCATGAGCAACAGAAATAGAGACTGTGACAAGAAAAGATGTGCTGAGAAGCTATCCCTCCCTGTAATATAAACCATGCCAAAACCATTTACACACAGAAAGACCATAAGTGCAATCTTAAAATCTATATGTTGACGGGCAAAGCCAGTTAAATGACTTCATTTCTGATGTAATTTGATGACTGTGGGCAGTGAACATAAGCAACCTAGTTACAACTTCTTAACCTTTCTGCGACTTATATAAGGTCTTAAGAGAAAAGCGAGTTACAGTAGCTTGCTATATACAGGAAAACTTTGAAATGAGTAAACTTTTATATTTAAAAAAGCAGCTTGGATCTTCATTCAAATGTGAGCAAAATATTATGGTAAATACTTTTATCCTCTCAATATGTTGGCTCTCTAGGGTCCTAAGTCTAGGAGCTGTAAGATAGTAGCAATGCAGAGTGCTAGACACATTGTTCAAGGCACCCAAAAAGTACGTTTTTGGGAGTACCACAGTAGTGCAATTTATTACCAGTGTACATTGGGTCATGTGTCAAGGAGAGAGATGTGTACTGCCTTAATAGGGCACCTTTGCTCCTCACAGTGGTCTTGCTTGTAACACACACTTTGCCCTCTTGCAACCATGCAGCTTGTCTTACCTGGTGCATGCCCAGTGAAGATGAAGCCTCTATCAGCTTCGTGAAGATCTGTGAAAAAAGTAAATGTGGGAATTATTGGCCTATCAAAGCAGATTCTCCTGGTGAAACTTTCAGAAATTCATTAGCAGACTTAGCGAAGAGGCTTGATTCAATTTCCCAACATGTTTATCGCCACATGGCATGCCTTACAGTAGCCTGCTTGGCCCTTAAAGGCCTTGGAAGAGGCCATGAAAGGCATGAGGACTTGAAAGCAGTGATATTCTGTGGGATATCATATTTAAAACTGGAATTTTGAATCAGTTTTCTCAGAACTGCATTCAGTAAACCACTGACTAGCAGAAGGATCATAATGTGGAGGATAATCCGTACTCTGCTGCTCTGTGGCTCAGAGCAACAGACACCCACTGCCAGCCTCCAAAAGCAGAGTGAGCACACAGGAGCTTTCTTTCAGGGTGTCTCTGACACTATTCTGTTCTTCTAAATAACTGAGTGTGTCTCCAAATTTGAAACACCAGCTTTCAGGCAGCATGAGAACTGTATAGGCTTGCTAAACTTCATTTTTATTATTCTATGCTGCTTACATAAGTGAGAGTAACAAATCAGGCAGGGTGGAATTAATAAATGGAATTAAGAATAGATTAAATTTAAGAATATTGCAGCCATCAAAAAATGAAATGTTTCACTCTTTAAACATTCCTACTAAACATCTGGGAAATCTTAGCTTAAAAATAGTGTAGCAGGCACAATGGAAAATCGTTGAGAGTGATGACAGCTCTGATTTCACATGTATTTATAATCCTACACTGCGTTTATTTTCTTGGGATTTCTGAATTTGACAGAGACAGATATCTGAAAATAACTGACATGCTAGCTGTCACCCTCTCCTTAAAATGTGTGGTCAATACAGATCAAGGGAGCTAAAACACAAGGGGCTCAAAGTTATTCTCCATTACAAAATGCAGAGAGGATGAAGCATTTTATAGTTCCTGAATGAAATGCTCACATGCGAAAAAATAAATAGCTGACAGTCTTTCACTTCAGCAACTTCTATATGGTGCTGAAGTCAAACCACTACCTACAGTCTGTGAATGACGAAGGACCATGCCACTGTAAAATAAACATGGAAACATGAATCTCAGAACTGTATGAGGCATTTGCTACAGAAGACAAACTTTCATCTGTTATCGGGGTTACTTTTTTGCCAGTCGTGTGAAAGAACCGTCCTAAATATCTTGAGATTGTTTTGTGGAATAACTTTGAGAGAATTCAGCTTACAGATCAATCTCCTCTCTTTCTTGTAGGCATTATGGGAAACCCATACTTTTGGCAGACAGGCGAGAGGGAGAAACGGGACAGTCCTAAATTAAACTGAAAATGCGTTGAGACAGAATTTTTGCATTATATACTTTGCAGCATCTAATAGAAAGAGGACAGATCCTTCACATTTCAGTGTCTGGTGTGCTAACACATACAGCTAGGATAATGAATTAATCAAAAAGGCCAACTTACTACTTTCCATTCAAAAAGCAAAGATAATAAAATGAGTTTGGAAGTTCTCCAAGTGCAAGTAGGGAGACAGCAGTGTTTTCTGTTAACTGTCCACAAAACTGAGACTTCTTGTGTGGTGTCAGAAGATGTGCCAAGGTAAGCAGGAAGAGGAATGAACTACTTACCTCCACATCCTATATCCGCTACACTCTGCATAAATTTTTAAGAGAGAATCTACCTGCAAGTTTCTGCTGGTCAGACAAGGCAAAATTTCTTCCACATGTGACAGCTATGTTGCTTGTTAACCACTGAGATTTAAGAAGTCAGCTCAGTTCAGGATCTCAGTTGTGGATGATGGTATTGTGTAAAAAGAGTATTGTACAAGATAACAAAAAATGCCAGCTAGCTCTCTGAAAACCTGTAAGATAGGGATCCTTGCAGCTGTTTCCTCAGGGGGATCAGCCCTCTTTTTTCAGAGGAATTATTTTGAGGAAAATTCAGCCAGGGCGTCCCTGGAGCTTTAAAGTGTCTCCTTAGCCTCATGTGGGGTAAAGAGTCATAGGTCTGTGTGCACATGTATGTGTGCATTTGGAACAGAAAGACCTGCAACACTGCAGGTATATGTGACTTAATCTTCAACTGCAATCATTTTGAGCTGCCTGTTGGAGATACCTTGCTACAAAGGCCTGTTGGGTTAGAAGGAATCGCACTATTTTATAAGCGAATAGAAGCTGCCATACAATCTGATCCTTGAATGTAGTACAGTTTCTAATTTAAATGATTATAGTTCTTCCCAGTTGTAATTAGCTGTTCATACCAATCTTCCACTATGTATCATTCCACAGCTCCAAGCCACCTACAGCAATATAGGCATGAAAGAAAAAAACTGACCAACTGCTAAAAAACTGCAAAAATTGCTATTTGCAACCATGTCATACTTGAGAAGTTTCTAAATAGTTGACAGCTTCTACACTGCTGAAAATAACTAATAATAATAATAATCAAATTCTGTAAGTAAAGCCTAACCTACTGTGCAAGATGCAAAGCAGTGCTGATAAAACCTTGCCATGTGAACACTTTCTATTGGATTCTCTTTCTCAAATTAACTTTATGAGATCTGTTTAGAAAATGGAACCAATCATGCTTTTTTTTTTTTTAACTTGGCATAACATACTATTATGTGAGATACTGGGCAAATAAGAAAGGTTTTCCAGTTTAAAGCTTTCTGTGATTTGAAGACAAGCTTTCAGTCCCACAGAGCTATAAAATTCCATTCCATAAACATTTCACATTTAATAGAATGAATTTTATAGGATAGCAGGCTGTAGCGAGAGAAAGAATCACATTTCGGATGGGAAGATACTATACTTCCTCTCTTTTTTTTTCTACATATTAGATGGTATTACTGTTTTTTATAATTAATTCCTCTGTGGGTAGTGGCTAGTGCAGCTCAGCTGATGTTAGTGGATGATCACTTCTCCCACAATAACATCTGGTAAATGAGTAAATCACCTTTGTGGATAATTCTTAATTCTTGATGATTAATTTAGTTGTGAAGAGCTGTTTACTAGTTTCACATCGATTAGCTTAACTCGACTCTACTCTTGCCTAGCAGCCTCTATTCCCCTGGTCTTCAAGGTGTTGAGTTTTTGCTGTCATGATGAATATTTTTCATGGCTAATTATTTCTCTGTGTTACCTGTATCTATTTTGCTGTCACTGCAGGTGCCTTCAGGTACCTACATTTGAAAAGGAATGACAACAGCCAGGTACATGACTACGAATGTGAATATGGAAGTGAGAAGCATGAGAGGAAAGGATCCCAGATAACAAAATGCATTTTTATTTTGCATTTTCATCAAAGGAGTTTGCAGGTGTTTTTCTGAATTTTCCACTCTGCTTTATTCTTTCTTTTTGACCTCTTTTACTTTTGATATATGTATTGCTGCTATGGTATCTTTTAAATTTAGAAGGGTGGATTCACTTTCTGGCATTCTCATCAGTAATGACAATGACAGCAGTTTTCAGAAATGCTAGATACGGCAACTGGAGTAGAGAGCAGGTGGGAAGATTATTAGTACTCTGTGCTCTTATTATGGGTTCGAAGAAATGGAGGAAGAGAAGGAAATATCAGACCACTCCTAGATGCATATTAGAGTAAAATATACTGGGCAAGTCCTATATCTGGGAGCTTATCTTTTGCAGGTGGCTGCTTTGCTGCATCTGTCCTCCTCTGGCAATGCTGTCTAATGAGCAACTGCTCCTCACCAGTCAATAATCAGTCAATGACAACTCCAGTGACATCTTGGCCGTTGATTTCCTTTGAAGATGTGTAAATGATGCCATCTTCAGGGGAGACTCGCATTCCCCTCAACAGAAAAAGGAAGGTTTATTATCAGCCTGTTTCTCCACTCTTGAGAACAGAATTACAGTGTATCTGAACTATGATCACATGAATCATAAACTAGTGATTTAGGTAGCTTCACCTCAATATGCAAACTTACAGGCCGTGTGTTTGGCATGCAAAGTCAGAGGTGTGAAACTCAAGCACTTCTTAAGCATTGTTTCCTTGTTAAACACCTGTCACCTCATGGAACTGCCCAGTCTTGCAGACTCTGTGGACTCATATCAAGTTCTTTTATGGACAGATAATCCATCATGACTAATCCCACTCTTTAAAAATAAAAAATATCCATTACATTAATTATTGTTCCTATGATGTCTGTTAAAATAAGAGAAGCAGTGTAAGAAAAATTTGGCAAAGATGGCCTAATTCCTACATCAATAACTTCAAGATTGTTTGATTTTAGAGATATATGACTGCAGTTTAAGCCTTTTAGTTTGTTGTTTTTTTAAATATGGAGTGCCACACATCAAGCTGTCTGTTCAGTGTTGCTGTTCCTTAGATTTCAAGGCTCACTTCAGCTTCCACGTGATGAAGGGACACAAATCTTGGAAATATGTCTTCTTGGTTGAAACTTCTCAATTTACTTCCAAGTAATACACCAGGGAACTCTAAAAATCCTGGCTGAGTGTTTACTTATCTATCAAACTGCTTATGAGCCTGACTTCCCTGGCTTCTGGACTTGTGTTCCCAAGTCCAAAACAATCTACGTATGTGTCCTACCTGAACCGACAGACTCTAGGATTACAGCTTTCTAGGCAGGCAGAGGTTTAATGGTTTTCAAGAGATTTATAAAAACTGAACCATC
Source organism: Nothocercus julius (assembly GCA_013398735.1). Lineage (NCBI taxonomy): Eukaryota > Metazoa > Chordata > Aves > Tinamiformes > Tinamidae > Nothocercus > Nothocercus julius. The sequence continues at coordinate 3,454,890 of VZSV01000024.1, forward strand.
TCTCAAAACTATTTCAGGATCAAAAACATTCTAACAAAAATAATTCGCAGGATTTTTTTTCCCTAAATAATTCTAGTTATGCATATGGAGATAATAGAGACCTGTACCTGTGGCATAGCATCTAATGGTTGCTCTAAAGTATGAGGAGAAATGGAGATACTGTTGGCCCCAACCATATAATTACCTGGCCACCATTTATTAGGAACTGAACTTTCCAAAACCAATGGGTAAGAAGTAGTAGTTAGAAAAAAACATGTTTATACACACACACATATATATATCTTTTCCCTTCTTTATAACAGTGTAGAAATGACTTCTATCATTTAGTGAAGTGGAGGTGGTTTAGTAGGCATGATATTTATTGAATACAAATTTGGGGGAATGTACAAATCTGTTTTCCTTTTAAACCCTTGATCTCAGTAAAAGAGGTGTCAGTGCCTTTCCAGTATGCACCACTTTGCCCCAAGTCCTTCCTTCTGAAAGGATTTATGTCACAGGATGTAATTTAGGAAAGGTCATAAATTAATAGGGATTAGTGCTCCCTGGTAAGTCTTGTGACCTAGATGAGGAGTATCTCCTAAAGTGGCTTTGTGAGGTTTTGGGTATTATTTTATAAAGTGTATACTGGAAGGAGATGGCTTGAATACTGAAAGATTTTTGCCAGGGAACAGTGGGCTTGATAATTTCATGCTTTGAGACCAGGGGAAACAGAAGTATTGTTAATATAATGCTGATCCTTGTGGATTCCAAAGCTTCTGTGTGGTCCAAGGGAGCGCTTTCTGTTATGTTAGGTTGCAAATTAACATCCTTCTACACATATGCTATATATCCCTTTATTCTCCTGTAAATAGATGCACTCATTATTCATGCCTTTTCTCTGTCTCATATGTATAACTGTGTGTCTGAAGAGAGATCCTTTTGGAACATGTTAACTTGTCCAACTTAGGCAGAACACGTCAGTCTCCCTAAGGATCCTTCTAAATGGGAGGACAGACCTCTGGGGTTTCAGAAATTCACACCTGATGGACTCTCCAGCTGAATTGTCTCTCTCTATACAGTTCCTTGAACATGAGTCTTGGTTCTACAGTTGTAGAGAGAGGCTGCATGAATGTTTTCATCTATATATACTGGAAATGTATGAAGATATTAATTTCTTAGCCAAGTAAATTATTATCAAAAGGGAGAGAAAATATAATTGTTATTGGAGATATTCTTCAAACAAAGTTGGAGAAAAAAGCATTGGTTACATGATAGTTTGGGAGCAATTTGGAGTAAAAAAGAATGCTTAGTGAAAGTGGCTCCTTGTGCTAGTTATCAGTAGACTTGGAGGACAAAAATGTTCTGCTATGGCCTGATAAAGCAATGTTGAGCAAAGAAGAAAAGATAAGGAAGGTATACTGTTAAAAAAAAAAAAAAAGAAATTAATAACTGCTAATGTGACACATTCAAACATTATGCTGCCATTTGGAAGTTTTACTGATACAGAGAAACTGGAAACAAATACTTTTTTTTTTTTTTTGCTTAATAATTGGTGACACAGCTACTTCCTGAAAAAAAGATTAGCCAAGAACAATTCGGAAACTGAATTTCTTGTCGGAACCCATTCTTACGGAGCTAGCCAGCTAAGAAAATGATTCTTGAATCAGAATCCATTTTCATTAGAGACTTTGATTTGGTATTGACTGCATGAAGGCTTCTTTCAATCTTTGCATGACTAGCATGGCGTTCTGTTCATTCATTCCACCTATTTCAAAACAAAGTACACATTGAAATTGCGTATTTCAGTTCCAGTGTATGATGTTGAAAAAAATATCTTGTCCCTCTCAAATTTGAGGTGATTTCAGACTGGGGTCTATAAAGCTGTAAATCCAATAAATCAATTAAATATGGGTTAATTTCTGTGGTGTAGCCTATGAGGTGAATCTGTTACCATGAGTGTCTAGGAGCATTTTAGACAGCCTACAGTAGCCTGCCTGGCCACAGTGTTCAGTTCCAGAGACAGCAGATCTCCCATTTCATATGTACCATAACTACCAGTCCCATGTGCATGTCTTTGATAAGTTATGTTATCTGAAGTGGCACTGGGCTCCTTTGCGCATAAGAATTGCTGCCAGTAAGTTTGATGAGCAAAAATTTGTTTGCATAGCAAATGTTTATCTTAATTTCCCAAAGTCTTCTGAAAGTAATCATGTAAACACTGTGACCTTGCAAGTAATGTTGCCTTGAGTAGCTTTTGTAGAAATTAAATAGCTACTTCGTATATTGATTTCTGAGGAACTCTGTGTTCAATGAGGTGAAAGAACTCAGTTGTAACACTGATGTATATCAAAGAAACACAAAATAATTTATGTTGGAGGCCCTGTGGTCCGGCTCCCTGCTTTAAGCAGACAAACTTCCACATTAGGTCATGTTGCTGAGGGTCTTGTCCTGTCGAGCTTTGAGTATCTCCAAGCAGCAGGGAGGGATTGAACAATCCCTTTCAGTGATCCTCTTTGGGAAGAATTTTCTCCTTTTATCTAGTCAGAATTTCCCTTGGTGCAGTGTCCATCATCTTTCATTCTGTATTTGGCTCCATCTTCTTTATAACTCTCACTGTGTAGCTGAGGACAGCAGTGAGACCCTCTTCCTCCAAGACTTCTCTTCTGAGGCTGAAGAATCCCATGTCCCTCACTCTCTCCTTATAAATCATATATGTAAATCGTGTGAGTATCTGACCATCTCAGTCACTTATTTGCTCCAGTTTGTCAGTGTCTGTCGTGTACTGGTGAGCATTAAAGCAGCCCTCCAGAATTGGTCTCCCAAGTGCCAGACCAAAGGGAATAACTACTTCCCTCAAGCTGCTGATTGTCAGGGAGCAGCAAAACAAGGCTGCTCCACAAGAGAAGAGCCAGGAGTGACCCCAACACAGGCAGGGCCAGCTGCCACACTGACCTGGGGGCAGTTTCACAGCGACAGTTACTCAGCAGGGCAGGAGACATGGCTGGGGAAATGAGCTCACTAACGGTGAGTTGCACTACAGTGCATGAGTCCATGGAGATGCAAGTATTTCGTTATGTACTCTTGTACACTGTGAAAAAATAGTCTCAGCAGATGAAGAGGGTGGAATGTTTGATAGTCTGACGGTAATTTACCAAGCAGACTCCTTTTAACTTGACAAATTTAATTTCTTTCCATTCTATGTATCATATGTGGTAGAACCTTGGGTGAGATGCATTGGTTCCAGCTGTTTGGACAGCCTGAAACATTGACCAACTATTTGAGATTTTGAGATTCCAGCTGTACTTGGGAAGCAGTTATGGAAGACATAATACTATTTCTGTAAAGGATCCTAAATAATCCAAGTACATAGTAATCACACTTTACAGGGCAATGACTTTTTTGGGATACCTATTTTTATGGTGCAGTGAATATTTAGGAATATAGTATGATTTGTGACTACTGCAAGAAAACATGGTTGTCTTTTGTGATCAAGAGGCTTTTCACTTCACGTCTTCTGCAGAAGCCTGGCCCATAGAAGGAGATAATTTTCCATGATGAAAATATGCTTTGATATCTATGGACAGTTTCTTCGTAAGATGTGAGAGTATCAGCACCACAACTAGAATATTTTACTAAATAGTTCATAACTTATTTTTACATATGACTAGAATTTGTTATTTAGTTGTTAGTTTTGTAATTTTTGTGCTCTTTGCACACTTCACTTTGTAGTATGCAAATTCTTTTTAGTACATCCAAAACTTCTGAAGTTTTGTAGCTTGTGTGGTGTTTAACTGCTTGTAACAGCTGTTCATGAAGCAGTGTGATCCAACCAATAAAAAGCTCAGGAAATGATAAGCGCAGCAGGGTTGGTCTTTGGAAAACTTTTGCCTTTCTTTGCTGTGGGGACACTGTGATGAGTTTATTTTCAAGTTTGTTTTCTGGCTTTTTTTGCACTGTGTCGATACAAAAAGTAAAAATGAGGTTATATATGATGATACCTACTTACATTCTCCTGCTTATAGGTGAGTGAACATTTCTTTATACTTGCTTTCTCAGCCTTTACTTTCTTTTCAATTCTATTAATTACATCTAAACATATTCTAAATGGAAATTAGTATGAATTGATCTGCAAATCATTGTACAATCACCGTTCATGTTTTCTTTATGCATTAATATATTGTACCATATGAAAGATTAGTTTAGTTATATCTCTATCCGTAAGTTTAAAGTCACTTAAAATCAGGGTAAAGCATAAAGATATTTTGCCATGCAAATTTCTGTAGCCTCTAATAATCAAACTTCAAGAATAAATTGGGTTGCTGCTTTTCAAGGAAATCCATTGCAGGCACAGAAGGAAACACATCACTATTAGAATTAGAGGCATGGTGACAAATACATGTAAGACATTTCTTTTATTAGCACTGCTGGTTTGCAGATGCAGTGGCAATATCTCAGCGATGCTGCAGAATAGAGAAAAAAACGCAGAACTGATGCCTAGCTGAGGAATGAGTTCAGGACATATAACCATGAGCTTATTTCATTTGTATCTAATGAAATCAGTTTAGATAGGTATATCTACAGGCCCAGTCCGTGGAGTTGTGCTGTGTTTGGCATGAGCCTTGCAAAGGCCTCTCAGAGATAAAGGAAGCTTTTCTGCTAGCTGAGGAGCAACTTGAACCAATTGCTAACAAGAACAGCATATTCTCAGGAAAAGAAAGAGCAATATCTGCCTATAAATACTGTTTTTTTCTTTTTGCAATGTCATGGGTGCATGTTTCCTCCTTTTCAGAAGAGCTGTGGACAGTATACATGGAGATTGTGCTGTAATTCTAGCAAGAACTGTTTAGAAAGCAAGATCTCTGAGAGTAGACCAGAACTATGTTCAATGGCATTCATTTATTTATGTGTCCAAGAATCTCACATGCTGCAACTTTGTCTGCTTCAGAATGAGTTATTGCCTATGTAAAACTTCCTGGGACTTTACCGAATAAACTTAGTACTACAGAAGTTTTATGTTTCATGTCACAACTGACATACTAATAAGAAAGCATCTGCTTAATATTGCAGTAATGGAACCAAGCATTTACTTCTTTTCTCTTCTTGTCATGCAGGAAGTATTCAAGAAAAGTATCTTTCACCCTTCCCCAAATTTTATTTTTCATTAATTTGTAATTGAAATTGGGGAGGAGGAATCTGAAAGAAAGGATGTTCTCTTTTGTTAACTAAAGCAACCCAATGAGTTGCATCAGCTGTATTAAGAAGATTGCTTCCCATAGCATATAAGGCAAGAGGAAAACTGAGAAAGGACATGGATATCAACAAACATCTCAGGAGAATTTAGCTGTCATATCCTAACAAGCCTCTTCAAAACAAAGAAGAAATGGAATATCATTTCACAGGCTTACAGTTAACTGGTTTTGCAGGCTTTCACAGATTGTCCAAATTAGTAAAGGATACAGCTTTTCCCCCTCTTTCTTTATGGATTTCAAGTTCTTACTCTAAAACATGGAAGCACTGCAATACCTGAGGAGGATGTCCATGAAAATATATGAAAAAATTGTAATCTGAGTAAATGACAGTCTTGTTCTGAGAAATGACGTAACAATTTCAACTGAAATGTTCATAGAGAGACATCTAAGTTATCAGCATTTGAAAACATGATTTTATAAAAGAAATTATCAGACAGCCTTAGTAATAAATGATATATTCCTGTAATAATTGATATATTCCAGCAATAATATCTTTGTTTTTGAATTTTAGGATACTTTTGTAAAAATATGCAGGCTGCTACAAACATATCTACACCAATAAAAGAAATATCTAGTGAGACATCTTATGGCTTAACTGTTTCTGAACTACATCTCAGTGCACAAACGTCAGAACGAGGACCAGACTGGGAAGATCATGTTCCAGGTTTGTTTTTTAATTATTACTTCTTCCATGTCCTCAATTCCTTCTTCAGTGTCCACACCTGAGTCTTGTGACTTCAGTCTTTCATTTTTCCCTTGTTTTTCTCATGGTGACTCTTGCGCAATTGTCTGTTCTTTCTGTCCATTTGCTGCCTAATTCCTAGGCCTAAATAGGCCTATTCCTATTTGAAGTTTCATTTTTGTCCTTCTGAGTCTTGCCACATTGTCAGTTCGATAGAAGTTGCTCCTTTTCTCAGTTTTTGCCAAGCCTGTTGCCTGAGTGTTACAAAGTTAAAAGTTTGCTCTCTTCTCCTAGAGACACAGCAAAGGCCAGTGTCTTGAAATGGAAGACTTAAAGGCATGGTCAAGCTGATGGCTACTCCAGGGCGCCAAGCAGCCCTCCAACACCTGAAGCCTAGTGATAGATAATGTCAACTCTGTGAGCTTGTCCCAAGCATAAAGTAAAACGCGTTAGTTTAAATGTTGTAAGTTACTTCATGATTGGCGCTAAGGACGCACTTGCTGACAGTAGCTGTCTCCATGCCAACAGATGAGAACTTCTTAAGTCACTTGGTTGGTCATATCCTACAGCCATGTTTAAATTCAGGTACAACTCAGCATAGTTAGGTAAAGACAGATGGTTGTAGATACCTTGGCCTTCTTTGTCCAGTGTTGTAAGATAGGACGTTGGGTGGAACCTGTCTTCTACTCATAGGAGCAACATTTAAACAGAGCCAAGTTACTTTGGTATCAAGATGTTATGAACAAAATTCATCAGTACTTTACCACTATTTATCTGTACTTCAATGCATACCAAATGTTGAGTATGCCACTGAAAGTACCTTGATGGTGCCTTTGTTGATACCAGCATTGCAATACAAATGAATTTGAATCTGTCATCTTGATGTGCGTTTGAACAGCTCTTTCTGTCCAAAATTCTTGAATGGAAGAATTGCAATTACAATCTTGCAATTTAAAAATTTCAAACATTAATTAATTATCAGCAACTACAACTTAAACAGTTTCCCCCCATAAGAGGTTGAAGCTGAGGCACAAGGAACATTAAGACTATCAACCATCAGAAAATAGTTGTGCAGTATAAAATGTGAGGCGCTCTACATGATCATTGGATAGGCTGGTGGTTTGTAGTAAAGACAGTTGTGGTAAAGGTTGTGGTAAAGCAGCTGCTGGGGCAGCTTTGCTAGCTGAAGAGTTAGGAATTTCACTTAACCTGTTTCTCCCTCGTGTCTTCTCTGTTCCTCTTGTGTTTAGACAATACTAGAGAGTGGGTAGTGAAGGTAGAGAGAAGAAAGGCAAGAAGGAGGAAGCAACTTTTGGTGGTGACAGTCTTATCTGCTCCCTCCATCATGCAGCATGAGAGGATCTGAAGAAAACCGCTATTCTGATTTGGGCTAAATTATGCTAACTGTATACATATAAAAATATACAACTCTCTAAATACATGAGAGAGAGTTCTTGCATATAAAAGCTACCTGTCAAACAGACAAAGCACATACGAAGGAGGGTAAGGAGAAATCAGCATGTAAGTATGGTGAATATAGCCCAGACTAGGTTGCAGGTAATAGCTGCAATCTATTACTTTGACAGGAAATAATGATTTACAATTTGCTTCTAACATTTAAGCATAATTTTGGTGCTTTGTAATCAAATGAAACAAAAAACTATGCAAAAGTGCATTCAGTTTCATTACCTATAGCTGTACAGTCATGGCTCTAATTTTTTACTGTTTTTCTTTTCAACAGCAAGAGAACTCTCAAAAACACTGGGTAAGCTGACAACATTATATTTAAATCTGCTTAAAGAAGGTTTGAACTTCCAACTACTTTTACCACAGTTGCTTATGAAAAATAAACTGGGATATGGACTGCCTATGTTAGCCTGAGAAGTTACCCTTTTATGAATGGGGATTAAAGGCACTTTCCAATAGAAAATCATTGTATTTTTCCTGGTATACTCATTTGAGTAATAAGAATGTCACTTTGCTAGACTAGAACATAGTAATTTACTGGTTTTGGAATTGTGATAATTACTCTTTGGGGAGTTTTCTTTCAGTAAAAACTGCAACATCAGCAGTAACCAGCAGTTGGTATACCAAAGTTGGAGGTGAATTTAGTATATATGGTTATGATAAATGGAAGAGGTAAAATCAGGAAAATCTGTTTTCACAGTAGAAATAAATGCTATTTAGCAATAAATTAGTATATGGATATTAGTATATATTAAAGTATTATTAAATAAAATATTATTAAACAACATCATTTAAAATTAACATAGCATTATTACCAGTAATTAAAAATTAACACTCAGCTTTTTGGTGATAAGAATAACTAGACAAACTCTCTTGTTTGCGTTATGCATCTTAGCTACTATGCTGTGGGGTAACAGCTGTGAAAATGCAAGGAAACCTGAAAGGAGAAGCACAGTCAAACAAACAAAGCACATTATTTATACTCCTTCATAAGCAAAGCTGCTTTGGTCTTCAAGTGTTCCAAACATCCTCAAGGTGGGATCACAGAAATTGTTAATAAAATTGTAAAAAGTGCTTCACTTCAGGATGTTTGGAAGAAAAATGAAAAGAAGTAGGTTTTGTAAGTCTTTCAAACACAGCAAAGTTTTTGATTCTAATTATATTTCTTAGTAGAGTATTGACTATCATTGCTGAGCAGATGCTTTAGAATGTGCTAGAGGTGAGTTGTGTGGAGCTGATCTGTTAAAATTTAATAAAGGTGAAAGTTACTTTGCCTGCCAAAATTAATTACCAACTGTAATAAGTTGCAGTTTCCTCAATTCATTTCTGTGCTTATCCAGATTTTAAATAGGCACGACTTTTGTTTAGAGGAAAAATACAGATCTAGGTTGTACTTTAGCATATTACTATTCTATGTTGCATCACCAGTGTTAATTATTTCTTTCTCTTAATGACTTGGACTAATGGTACCTTTCTTTTGCTCTTCTAGTGGCAGCACTCAGCATTTCCTTGGTGTTCATTTGTATTATTGTTGTTGCTTGTATTTACTGTGTACTAACAAGGTCAAGGGTAAGTCCAATTCTTTACCTTTCGATATTTGTTTAAGGCTGTATAGACGATCAGCTTCCTACTTTCTTCACTTTTCACACAGATTGGTGGTGGTCCACTGTATAGACTTCTGAAAACCAGCCACCCTTTAGTCAATGTATCCCTCATTTAGCTTAGCCACTTCCCTTCCCAGCCAGTACATGCTCACATTTTTGTAGCAATAGATCCTGGTTTGCAGAGGTTTACTCTCTTTAACATCATTTTTTTTGTCATTAAAGGAGAGACCTGCATCAGAGACAATAGTTCACAAGTTCAAGTGCATCTAGTCTGGGTTATTCTGGGTCTCATAATTATTTTGCAAACACAGGCTTATTGTGATAAGTTAGTATTTCTGACATTCAAATTGTAGGTCACTTACCTCATGTAAAATGTAGCAGTAAAGTGAAAAGATGTGAAAGTGAATGTAGTAACAATAAAGATTTAGGCATGCAAAAGTAGTCTACTGTATTTAAGAAGCAAGTTAATACAGGGAAAATACCTCCAGAACTAACACTATTATTATATTGACTTTATTGATTTTGTATTTGTGAAGCTTAGATATATACTGCAGTGAAATACAAATAATATATTTGCATTTCTTGCACAGAAAGGTTCAGCTGAAATTAATACAGACCCCTCTGGCGAAGCTGAGTTGTCCTTTAAAAACATCAAAGCATAAGCACCAATTTGAGGTAAAAGATGTTCTTTTGAAAGAACACTACAATTTCATGGAGCTCTGTGTCAGTATTTTTCTGTGCTTCAGACAGTGTTTGAAATTACTCCAAAATAATTTGACAAGTTGACAGGAACCACTGGCACCAAAAGAGTCTCAGTTGATGCTATTAGGTAAAGCCTTAAAATTAGGGAGATCCTGACATACAGAAAAACCATCTGATGGTGGTATTGCACTCCCTACAGTACGCTAAGGAAGAGTTCAAACTGGTGCAGAGCCCCAAGCTTCATAAACTCTTTGCTCATCAATACCAGAGCTAAATTCAGTGTTGAGAACTGTATGATACTAGGGGACTTGGGCAAACTTTACCGTTGGTGTTTGTGGCCTTTGCCATGTATTTGATCTGTTATGTGTTACAATAAGATATATTTTCATCCTATTTCTTACTTCAACATTATTTTTCATATTTCTCTTTTCTTATGTTCTTTTCAGGAGCAAGCAGTAAATGAAGTTCCTCTCAACTGATAGCAATTTAAGCAGCACTTCCCACAGAGCTGAACCTTCAAAAAATTAAGTTCTTGAAACAAAAGAGATCCTAATTACAGAAAATGTTGTAATTAGGCCTTGTCTGTTCTAATAAATCAATCCTGCCCAGGAAAACTCCTACTGCTGTAACTAGCTGGAATAGCCTTTTTTAGCTTACAGCTTTAGCTTTAGCTTGTAAACATACAACCTACCGGGAGCAACACCTGCAACGTTTGACCTGCCAAACTTTGGTCAGGACCAAAACCAATATCCCTGCATAAACAGTAGCATTCCAGCGGCTGTGAGTATTCTAGGCATTGTTTAATTTATTAGTCTAGATATATGGCCTTATTGTTTAAACCTATTTCAATTGACATATTTGATGTACAGATGCCTGTAGTGACAGGTGGGAGTATGGATTAACCAAAGCGGGCCACTACAAACCTTCCTTTATTCATTTTATTCTGTTTTCCTGCTTCATTGTAGATGAGTGGAAAGCCAGCCACCTGAGTTTAAGGCTTATTACCAAAAGTGCATCATAGTATCTTAAGATGGGGAATGAATTTACAGAGTTGAACTGTGTTGTACTCTTTGACTGCATAGAAGATCTTATAGAATAAAATAGTAGAATAATTTCACATCTTGAGCTTAGGCTAAAACCTAGCATCCACATTAACTTAATGGTAGAAATAAAAAAAAAAATAGTGGCATATCACTAAATTATCTTTATCTGTGGAGATAAGTACATTGAAGAGTGTGGGATGTGTAAGACCTACAGTAGTGAGACTATGTAAGAGCAGTAAAAATGGAGGAAATGGCAGGTTCTGTTTGTCTGTAAATCATCTCAGGCCCACTGGCTTTCTTAGCAACAATAGAGATAAGTGTTATAGCAGCTTTTAATTGTAGACATCGATGACCTATGCATAAAAGCATATTTTTTTTGCAAGATCTAGACTTCATGAAAGCCGAAGAAGTACTTTCATTTTAGTAAAAAAAAAAATCAATTCCTAAAAAATAATTCCTAATTCCTAATGCAAAAAGATGATTAATAATGTTAACTGTTTTTTTTCTTTTGCTTTATAGGTAAAACTATATATTTTTTCCTTTCTGCGTGTTTAAGAATGACATAGTTGTATGAAATGTATTTTGCAACAGCACTATTCATGGTACAAGCTTTGTGCTATGGCCTCTTCCTCTGATTTGTTTTTTAATGTTCTTGTGGTTCTTTTCCATTAAATGGAGGTTCAGTATGTGCTTAAGGGCTTTACCAGATAAATGTACATGTAGGAGTATCCTGGCAACAAGTGGTGCTAGCTGAACACAGCAAATATAAGAGTAACAATTTGTCCATTTTCAAGCAATAATTCCTATAAATCAAGATCATATTGCTTTCTTTTTGACGTTTGTAAACCTGTATGGGACTGACTCTTTGCTTTTGGAAATGTTTGCAGCATGGCTGTGTTTTGTCTGCACTTCTGCAGATTAAAGTATTAGAAATAATATTTACTGTTTGTTATTTTGTTAACGCACTATTTAAAATGTTTGTGTTTGATGAAGTAATTAGAAAAATTCTCTCTAGCTCACTGAACAAGTCCCACGGAGCGGTGCTGCGTGCACAGCAGTTCAGTACCTGAGACCCGGGAATGATTTGTGTGAATGAAGTCTGTACAACATACGGCCTGGCAAATGCTCTCACAAAGCAGTCAGTCTGGCTCATTGCACTGCAGTTCTCTGGGTTGCTGGTGGGCAAGAGGGGCTGGCAAGAAAGTACATATGGATGGGGTAGATGGCACTAGCTGTTTGTTGGAAACAGTGGGAAGATGGTATTTAAAAGGCAGCAGGGAAGCTAGAAGAACAGGGTGCTGAGGTTCTCAAGCATGTTATAGGAGAGAGTGGCATGAGACTGGGAGTTGAAGTGTTGTATTAAGGGGAAAGTAAAGGGGAAAGTGTGGGGGGCTTGGGCCCTCATTTTTAGAAGTTGTGGGCATGGAAATCATGCCCATGGATGTACATGCAGTACACACTAGCTGTGCTTTGATAAATCCCTGTTTTTAAGTTAGTTTATCCCTGTTTTTAGTTAGTTAGCAATTGCCTTAATTTGCAGGAAATAAGCTTTAAATTAGATACTAGAGAAATCTTTTATGAGAAGAGAAAAGCAAACTATCCAAACTAGTTTTGAAACGTTGCTCACTGGTGGTTATATTTAAAAACAGAATAGACAAAACATCCCTAGTTGTGGCACAGTGAAGAGAAGGTTGTACTGGATCATCTCTGCAGTTTCCTTCAAGCCCTGAATTTCTAATTTCTAACAAATACCACAGCAGAAAGCTAGCTCTGTTTGCAAACAACCTGTAGAAAGTGAAGAAGCTCAGAAATAATTCTTGCCCCTGACGCAGATGTTAGATACGATGATCTTCAGAGACTCATATATGTGCTGTAAAAGATCATTTTATCATCACAGGTTTCTTTCAAGGTCCAGCCTGTGTTTTAGTGGTACAACCTTGAGCAAGGCATGGTGAAGGCACACCCATGCATCCAGCTGCAAGGATAGCTTGAAAGGCTTTTTTCCAGGCCGTCTCCAGTGACTTGCCGGCAGCCTGCCTTGCTGTGCTCTGCCAGAGATTAATTTTGCCAACATAAGTATTCATACGAGTTCCCCTTGCCCCGTTTCAGTCATAATAAGCCAAGTTTCCTTAGCCAGTTTAATGGCAGGACTTTGCTAACCCTGCCCATTTTGACTGTAGCAGGCCAGGGGAAGGCCCCTATGAACAGCTCCTGAGCTGCTCTGTAACTACTGACTGTAGCTGAATATCCAGGGGCAGAAGTCCCTTCTGAGGTGCCAGCTGGCAACAGAATAGCAGGTGTGTATCTGTGGCCTGAAAGAGGACTGTCTCTTCAGGAACAAGACTGAGGAGCTGTAAGAAAAATAAATAAATAAATAACATGCAGACTTGTGATTACCTCTCTGTCCCTTCTTGCTCTGAGGAGGAGATAGTATTTACTTCTGGCTGACATCCCCTAAAAGGCAGAGCAGTTTACAGAGGCAGAGTCAAATGTCTGGTCCCCCACTGTACAGACACTGATTTTGCCTTGAGCCAGAGGAAGGGTGCATGGTCCAGAGAGAACGGCTTAAAAATGCAAAGCGACCAACCAAAAGCTTCGACTTTCAATTAGTCTTGGGCTCCTGCTCTCACTTTTAAAAAGGAAACCCAAGGATTAATTACTTAATCCCTTTTGCAGTCTTTAATCGAAATTACAGTACTGTCTCTAGCTTCTGAACTCATTTGGAGAAGGATTATTGTGTTTTGTTTTTTTTCTGTTTTGGTTTTTTACTTGCCCACATTTAGCTCTGCAGAGATAATAATAATCACAGAAGAATACTCCTGTTTTGTGTCTCAGTAAATTGAGAATACTGCTTCATTCCTAAACACGCTGGAACATTTGACATGGATTACTATTTACAGAAGAGTTAAAATCAGCTGTTTTTCTTATTCAGTTCTTCCTAAGAAGGAAACATGGTAAATGTTAAAACAGTAAGTGAATGTCAAACATCCTGTGGTTCAGAGTGTTCCATTCAGATTGGGGAAAATATTTATTTCTAGCATGCATCTGAAGAAACCATGAAAATTTTGTGACAGAAATCTTGCCGCATATATATGGGCATGCCTATCTTTGCAACTCTCTTTAAGTCTCAGTGGCATTTGTAGCACTCTGTTTGAATCAACAAGTCTGGAAAACTTTAATGCTGCTGTATTTTTTCTTCAATATTATTAGTCAGATGTTAGTCAGGCTGGTAGTAGGGTTGTAGGGTAGTAGGATCAGCTGCAAGGTCAGAGACCGCAAAGGAATAGTTCTTCTAATTTCTTGTCTTCTATTAGAAACTAGGGAGTAGGGTCATTCTCTGGAAAACTGTGGGCCAAATTATATGAACTCCTCTCATGTGAGTAATCCACTGGAGTCAACAAGACCAGTCACATGAGCAATTTGTTGAGCTTAATTTCTCTTCTACCATGCTATGGATAACAATATATGATATTTTCTTCCCTCTTGACAACTTTCTTACAATTAAAACTCTGCTTTCACATCTCATTTGTGTTAAGGAAGAGATTCATTTTAGTATTTCAGTCAATTAGATGTGTTCTTTTAAAGAATAATTTCACAGTTGCACATTATTTTCAGTTTACAAAGTATTTTCGAACAATAAAAATTAATCTCAGATTCTCAGCTAGCAGGAGCAGGCATAGATTCAGTGCCTGGACATTATAGCAAGTAGGAATCTCCCTCTGAATAATAAAAGAGAGAAAAAAAAATTACCATTCTTCAGTAGAGATCTGCTATTTCAGCAGCAGATGGCTCAGATACAGCAGGGCCTCGGTATGTGAATAGCGACATTGTTATTCATCCACCAGCCCCATTATACCTAGGCACGCTGTCTGTGCCCTCTTACAGGCAACCCATTGTAACCCACAAATACATTTTGATCAAGATGTATAATCCTGAAATTAAACAAGTACCTTTCAGGATGGGATTATTGAGGGGATGATTAAGACGGCATCCCAAATTCTGATTCTACTATAAAGAGGAAGTGAATGAATTCATCACCCCTGCAGTTTGAATCTTAGCACCTTGAGACACACTAGTGAGTCAGGAGGCTGAATATGCTTTCTTATCTGCAGATTGAGTTTCAGTGATAAACCATGATGATAGAAAAATAGTCTGTAATCATCAGAAAGGTGCTTATAAAAACAATGACACTGAAAAGGCTTCAAAAGCATAGAAGGAAGTATATAGCTTCTTTGAAGCCTGTAGATTCAGTGCTAGATATAGAGTATATTATGGCTAGCTTTAACTGAAATGCAAACAAGAAACATATATCTGGAATTAGGAGATACAGTGTTTAAGGTTTTCGAAGAAGATTAAAAATACACTTTGTTCAAACTTTGCATTTGTCATACAATCAGGCAAGATGTAGGCTTAGAGGAAAAAACTGTCTTTTAAATGGTGCACCTAGTTTTTTTTATTTTGTTGATTACAAGCTCGTCCTTAAAATTTCTATTCAAAATGGATTGCAATACTTTTGTTTAAGAAGCTGAACTACTTCTGAGGATTCTCAGTTGCTGCAGGCTCCGAATGTTTGCTTTCCAACCCGCGTTCGGGTGCCACGCGTGGCTCCTGTGGGAGGGGATGGGTTTCTGCATGACTGCGTGAGTGCCCAGGCTGACTGTAGGCCCCGCTACGTCAGACCTGGGAATGAAAACGAGACCTGTAACAGGGAGCCTACCACCTCCGCAAGCTGCTGGCCTTACCATGCAGGAACACTTGGCATGGATGAAAAGCAGTGAAAAAATCAGGAATGCAGAGAAAGAGGAAGGTGTGGGATGTGGTGGGAGAAAGTAGTTAGTGGCCACCAGCTGCAGTTAACTGGAGTCAGGACTATCTGTTGCCCATTAGAAACTTAACTAGCAGCCTTGGCTCCCTGAAGCAGAATCACAGAATGGTTGAGGTTGGAAGGGACCTCTAGAGATCATCTCATCCAACCCCCTGCTCAAGCAGGAACATCTAGAGCACGTGGCCCAGGGTGGCCTCCAGGTGGGTTTGGAAGATCTCCAGAGAAGGAGACTCCACAACCTCTCTGGGCACCCTTTTCCAATGCGGGACGTACATTAGGAAACAGCTTTGAGAGGTGAGGAAAAAATCTAAAAGATTTATACACGCACTCGTGTACTCAAGGCATTGAGTGGGGAGGTCTGAGAAAGGAAGGCAAATTGGAGGGCACTTAAAAAGACAAGGGGAGGGACCTCAAGTATCTGTGCTGCAGGAAATACCTGTTTAGCTCTCAACTGAAAAGAGAAAAGTCATCAAAGAAGGAGTATGGAAAGCTCACGGTTATATGAGAGCACCAAGAAGACGAGATTTAGTTGATGAGGGTAATGGAGAAGAGAAAGCAATTTTGACATTAGTTCAGTTGTGACAGGACCAAGTAGCAGTGATGAAATGATATGAATGAAGAATGTTTGAGCCACATTGCTCCACAAGAAAAAACCCCAGCTGATTCCCGCTGCATAGTGTGGTTTGTGTTTTTACCAAACACATATGTTCATATTATAGTTTGATACTTGAATTTGGCAAGCTTCTGTCCTCCTACGTTTTACTTGTTTGCTTTTGTGTTGTTGGAATAAATGCTCTTAGGCTTATTTGTGTATGTAGGCTATCATTACACCATCCCTACCATTGCTGCTTACATAAAATACCTGCTGCTAAGTCGGAGCTTTAGGGCAAGCAGGGGCTCGTCTGCCTCTAGTTTAAATCATTTCATATGGGATTGTTTCTAACAGAGGGAGAATACCTTAATCTGCTCAATTCAGATACCAATTTAAAAAGTTAATGTTGCTTCACTCACTGTTGCAGATTATAAGGATCTTAGGCAGAGATAAGCCATTTAAAAAAATAATGTGTATGTTGGTGAAATGGGATTTAGCAATCTAAATTTAGCAGATGCTCAGAAATGTATGAATTGTTTCACCTGGAAATCCGGAATGGTTTCTTCCCAATAAATAATTGGTTTGTGCAGGTGGAACTGAGATGTAGAAATCATTCTAATCATTTCATACAAGCCAAGTAAAAGGTAAGTAGGATTCCTTGGTCTCCAGCTACTTAGCTATTGCCAGGAAGCTTAAGCTGATTTTAGAAATGATTGTGGGTGTCTCAGTATCATTGGAAATCTGGATCTCAGTTCGCATTCATAAATTTTACTAACACCTGCATCAATGAAAAACATGTTTGTTTTCAATACACATGCATTTGCTAGACAGCAAGCTGAGAAAATCAAACAGTTTTGCCTATACTAATTATAAATATGAGTGAGAGGATGATTGAGGTGCATACTAATGGGGAATATTATCCAGAACATTGACCAGTGGTTTGGCACCCTTTTTTTCATCCTAGAAAAAGCCTAACAGTTCGGCTTCTCAAGTTGCCTTCAGTTGGGTGCTGTACCAGGGCCAGCTAAGTCTGCAAGTTTTTCACTGTTAATGAGTTCATGGCAAAATTGCAATTCCTGGGCCAGCAAGCTGCTCTGAAGTGCCTTCTCCTGTGAGCAAGCATTGCTTGCTGTGAAATGCACAAAAATCCTGTCTCATCTATCGAAATAATCTGTTTGCCCATGCAAACAAAAACAGCCATAGAAGAGTAAGGGAAAGATACCTCAGAACCAAAATATAGCTGTTTTAATTTTTGACAGTCCTGAAAGTGTTGGGGCAGGGGAGGTAGTGGCAAAGCCCTTCACTCATCCATACATAAATCAGAGCTGTGCAGAGTGTTTCAGAGGTTGTTTATGGCAGGCACAGTTGTCCATATCTCATAAAACAGACCTGGAATCGACAAGTCAGGATATGACTGTGCTAAAATAACATTTGGGGTTTAGAGGAGAAAACAACTACTGCAAGCAAGGACGAAAAAGCTGTACTTTCCATCTTCCTGGTTCCAGTGTCTTAAAACTTTCTTTCACGCCTGGTTTAAACTAACTGTTATTTCATGGCCAATGAAGGGCGTACACTGAGAATGCATGAAGTGAGATGTAAGCATGAATGGGGCCTAGTTGAAAGGTCTTGCAAGCATCTCAGAAACTATATGACACTATTTTAGTCCCCGTCTTTTCCCTCACTGTGTTCATCCTGGGTTCAAATACTCACCTAAACAGTGAGATGTCTGAGCCTAGCCTAGATGATGTTCATTAATGTTACAAATATTGAGTGCTGTTCACTATCTGCTCTGGGCAAAATCCAGGTAATTACAAAAATAAATTGAATCAGGCAGATTATAGTATCAAGAAGTAGGCTCTATAGTGCTCCCCTGCGGCTGCGGTGCTTTATTTTCTGTCCTTTACAGGGGTGCAAGTAGGACACGAAGACCAGGAACTTTCTCCTACTCTTTATTTATCTGGGCTTAAGAAATGGAGCAAAAGGCATTCCTCTCTCCTGGGGGATGCAGTGCACTTGGGCACAATATGGGCGCCACATGACTGGGATCCTTTGGTTCAGTCCTAGCTCCTAAGAAGGCCGTGTCTGGTGTGGGAGCTGTCTTCATGAGAACAGATCCGTTTCTCACAGAATCATCAGTTTCATGTCTGTGAGACATATTAGCTATGCTCTAATGACAACTCCAGACTAGTGCAGGCTGGTGCTGAGATTTTTGCAGCTATGTAGATTATGCCAAATCCAAAAAAGCCACAAGGCGGAAGCTTTATGTCAGGTTAGAGGTAGATGCGGTTGGTCCAGGCATATAACTGAAGGAAGTGGATATATCAACAGGCCTGTGAATACTAGGGTAAGCTTGGCTTTTACCACAAAAAAAAATTTCGTTTGGACTCACAGTTAAAAATGTGTCTGCTGTGTGTACTCACTTCAACTCAGAATGAGCTGTCAGTGGAAAATACGACCTTCCAAAATTTCCTTGTGCTTCTCAACCACACAGACTCCTGGAACCCTCAGAGTTGGTGTGGACACACCAAACAATGCAATGTTCACTCAGTGTGCATGACCAAAACGGCTTTTGGCCTACAAATAATATAGATACAGATACAGATGTCCCCCTTTGCAAAGATGTAAGCAATCAAAAAGTGCAGTTCTAAAATGCTATGGCAAAAAGCTGTGTTTTCGATTTAAAGTAAGAGCTGGGAGCAAGCAAAGTATAAATGAGATGGAGAGATTAAGCAAGACTATGGGATAAATATTCTGGTTTGGATGTAAAGGCTTTAATGACAGTGTTGGAAGCCTGCGGGGCAAGACTGAAGCAAGGGTCAGAAACTGTTTACATAAATCAAAGTCCGGAAGAGTGTAAGGATAAAGAAGCAAAAAGACTATCAAAACAGCAGCGGCTACACGAACAGCCACTTAGCAAATTGTAATTTGAGGACTCAAAGTGACCAAGATAGTTGGTGTCTAACAATGAAATCAGAGAAGTAGAGAACTTAGAAGTGAGGGAAGACAACTGAAGATGAAGGCTTGGATAGTTTAAGATCAAAGAAAATAGAAAGCAAATGCAGAGATTTAGAAAGGGACCAAAATCAAGCACGCAGACGATGGCAGGAACAGCGGGTGATTCTGTGCAGTGAGAGCGACTTTACTGGCCAGCTGTGTACCTGGAGGAACTTGATGAAATGCCAGAAAACTGTGAGGAAGCAGAATGACCATCAAAAAGTCTCCAGTCTAGTTCGCAGTCCTTGTGGGGATAATTCTGATGACAGGCACAGGAAGGGTAATTACCATCAGACTCTGCATTCTCCACTTCTTTCCCATTTTCCTTTTTTTAAAAAAACATACTTTGTAGCTTCAACAGCTTTGCAAACACAGCTGTTGGGCATAGGCTTCAAACACATTTAAGTCAGTAGATTAGTACCAGCTTATGAACAGCTGCCTATAGAATGCATATGATTGTTTTTTCCTTGAAGGCCTTTTTAGTTAGAAAAAGTCCAAGTGAAAGTCCAAAACTGGTGTTTCCAGTTTAAATTGAAACCAACTCAACTTGGTAAGTCTGTTTCCTTTTCAGTGATTTTTTTCTTCCAATCTCTGAACTTTATAAAATGGGTGAATAAGGAAATAGCAGCTTTGTCCAAAGGAGGACTAGATATTTTAAAATGTGTGTCTTATTTTAAAATGTGTGTCTTATTTTTTCCTAATGGTAGAAGTTGTTTCTGTGGTAGTTTCTACAGTGGTGTGGTAGTTTGGTAGTTTCTGCAGTCCGGCTGTGTGGGTAGACATACTGACTTCAAAATTCAAGAGCAGTTTTTTCAAACGCTGTTTTGCAGCCTCACAATATTTCACCTCTGTGTTCTGGTAAATGGCAGATAAGGTAGTGATGGGCATCCCTAAGTGAAAAGGTAATAATATTTCTTCTCTTGAGGTGAATTCTTGCTATTTTTTTCTTCTGTCCTGAACCAGTCTCTGCTTCATCACTCATTTCTGGGTTAACCTGTCTTAAATCACTTCCAATGCAAAGGTTATTCTCTAAAATAGACTCAAATTTTTGGAAGCTGTCCTGAACAGTCTCAATATAGTTAGTGTCAAATTACTTCACATCACAAAATGACTGGTGAAGCTCTCTGAAAATTATTTTTGAATACAGATTTGCATTTCATTTACTGGCAATTTCATAGTGCAAGTATCTAAAGAGAAACGTATTTTAGTATTTTTACTACAGCACCTGAACATTTTTTTTCTACAACTGAAACACCATGGACTTTTCAGGTACTAGGTACTAAGAAGAGTGTGCCTCTTCACAGTGAAACTGATAGATACTTTGAAATGTCAGGGAAATCTGATTTTATATTCTTTGTGAAATAGAATTATTTTCAAGGGGGGTGTTTTATCACACTAACATGCACTGGATGAAAGTATGCAATGCCAGTTACTCATTTTTAAAGAGGTACTGTCACTGCAGTGGGCACCCATCCTCATGTAGTTAAGCAGTCTGGCTTCCAGGTAATTGGAAACACCTAGTATTTCTGGTAGGTTTCCTAAACAGTGGAAGAACTTCTGGAGATCTGCAGGGAAGCTAACATTTGTCCAAAGAAATGTTAGTAAATACAGACAGGTAACTTAACCAATTTCTTTACTCCTTTCCTTCACCCTTACACCAACCTCCTGGCTCAGACCATTAATTACATATGACATAATATGTAGGCTAGGTCTTTACTAATCTGGGAGTGAAAGCAGATTTGACTAGGAATTGGCAAAAACATCTTCATATCTAGTGTACTTAAACAAGGATATTAAAAATGAGGAGTTGAGACATGCAACTATTTAATTGAATGTTTGGCTGGGTTTCAGAATACCTGTTCTCAGTGTTCAGGCACACATACAAATGTTCCTGAGCTTCAGACACTTGCATTTTGTTAGGGGAGGCTTTTTCACAGCTGTATAGTCAGATGCCTACTACTAAGAACCCTGATTCCCTTTAAAAGATGTTTTGAGAGATGAAAGTGAAAAGCACTCGTAACAACCGGATAATACTGTTTTTATGTGTTAGAATCTTTCCCTCTAATGCAACCCACTTACAAGTCCTCTGAGACAGCTGCTCCTGCTCTCTTAAATTGTTTCATAACCCTATCAATAAGCAGGAAGATTACTGAACTACTTAAAAATCTAGGTACAAAAATTTGGGCACATAGGTTCAGCCACACTGGAGAAGAAAGGGGAGGCTGAAGATGATCAAGCATTTCATTTTAAACATGTAATGGCTATTTTGAAAAACTGTAGGTTTAATTTTTACATTTATTTATTTTTAACTAAGCTTCCTCTTTTCGGGGTTGAAAAATCAAAGTAAAAAAGCCATAAACCAACTACCGAAAAGAAGTTTTAAACGCAGTGAAAAACAAACAGAAATAGTGTTTTGGTTGAACCCTAACCAATTTTTCATTTCATTTTGTTTTATTAATTCAGGCAATTTTATGAAAACATACTTTCCTCTTCTGCTCCCAACCATCTTGACACAGAATCGTAGAACATAGAGGCATTATGGTTGAAAGAGGCCTTCATGATGATCGAGTCCAACCATAACTAAGAGACTTTAGAATAATACTTTAGAACAATGTAGAATGTTTGCAGACATGCAGTAACGTGCTTCATACGTGCTTTGGAGAATGATTATGTTAGAAGATGCTATGAGGATAAGACAAGGATACATGATTGTTATGTTTTTTAGAAAAACATTTGCAGTTTGTTACAGTAGAACTTTTAGATAGATATTCCACTTCATTCTGAAGCAAGTCCATCTTTCTAAAGATGATATATAAAAATATAGTTTACATACATAGACCGGTCTAAACTAGAGACATTGTGGATAATTTGGATTGGAGATGGCTAGATTTGTAAAGATGATTGGAGAAATGTTTGTGTAAAGGTAACAAGCCTCAACATGGATAGAATAAATATTTTCACTTGTGCAGAAGGCTGAGTGGCAGACTGTCTCTCCAAATGTTTCGTAAATATTTTGAACCTCCACTTGACTTTGCAAAACTGTGGGTAGAAAATCTCACCAGCACAGGCATGTCCATGAGGTTGTCAATACTGTCTGCTGCTACTAAAGTCAGATATCAGAGACTTTTCGTCTGTGTATTTCATAATTCCTAGATCAGTTTCTGGTTATTTTTTTCTTCTTC
>VZSV01000024.1:3477433-3526779 GCA_013398735.1 Nothocercus julius
CGCGGAGCCTCCGTGCGAGGCCGCAGCGCGGCCGCCTCCTCTTCGCCCTCCTCCCGCGCAAGCAGAGGGGAGGCCACTTCCTCGCGGCCTTGGGCAGCTGCTTGGGGCCCAGAGCGCAGACTTGCCGGGATCTCTCTCCTCACTCGGTGTTAACCACGAAAATGGCCTTGCGCGGAGGTCAGCCTCACTCTGGCAACGTCATGGGCGCCGCGCGGCTGCTCCGGGGACAAGGCGCCGCTGCCGCCACGCCACAGAAAACGCTCTGCTCGGGCCACTGCGTGACCTTTTGCCAGTAAAGCCCTCCGGGCACATTGCCTAGTTATATCTCAATGCCAGGTGTCATGTCAGAGATGTCATAGGCCTAGATACAATGGAAAACTTCAGCGTAACTTTTTATTATATATATTTTAATCAACAACTTTTTGAGATGCAGATCTACAAAGTATCACGCAGCACTGTATTTATTCCTATAGATAAGTAATACGTCGTCCTGTCGGAGTTCTCCTTGGTGGCAAAAGCCTCGGCTGAGGCATTGGCTCAATCAGTAAATCAGCTTCGCTTACGCCAGCTGCAGCATCTGGCCCCTTGCCATAAAAAGGCCATTTGGGCCTTTGAGAGGATTTTCTGCCACATCCTGCCATGCAAGGCCAGTTACTGCTTCTATTCTTTTGGGTCAAAAATGGCTAAAAAAGTCACCTCATGAGCAGGCCAGAATGGAACAGTAGGTCTCAGAGGGGAAAGAGGGGGACGGGGCTGCCACTATCTCGGCAATGGGTTTGACAGGGCACCTCTTGCCAGGCCGTGTGTCGCGCATGGTGCAGGGGGAGAGCACAAGGAGCGATGTCAGCACCGCATCCCGCAGGGTGGCGACAGCGGCCAGCCCGGGGCGCGGCGGCCGCCATCTTACCTCTCGGTGGCCGCCATGTTGTGAGGCGGCGCGCCGGCGGGGGGCGCCTGTAGCCTGCAGCGCGGCGCCCGGTGCGCGGGGGCGCCGCGGCTTCTCCCGGGAGCCCCGGGGGAGCGCATTCCTCGTCTCCAGTCAGAACTGCCCTTGCTGCAAAGCTAGAGCGGGTCCAGGTAGCTGTGAGCGTGGCTGCTTGCCTGTGTGGGGCAGCTTTCTGAGGGAGTTGTTGCTCCACGTGCTGTGTGGGCTTGTTTGGGTGAGCGTGTGGGCTGAGACATGGCAGGAGCGCTGAGAGCACGCTCCTTTTTTGTTGTTTGTTGCATAAAGCTGATAAACTTGCTTGTCCTGTTGTAGTGCCCTGTATGGCATCACAGAAGAAGGGGATGGGGGAGAGAAGCAGTGTTGTATGGAAAAATATCCGTGTTTTCTTCAACTAGCTCAATGGGTTACCATTCTTACCTTGGTTATTATTTGGTTTAATTGTATAGTATTTTGAAGCTGACCTGCAATACCTAGACTCTAGCTCGGTAAATGTTAAACTTATCTCAGTTATATTTATGGAACAAAATTGATATTTCTAAAGCAGCATTTTATGTACGTGTGGAAAGCTGGAGAAGGAAAATATGAGTTCTGATGTTTGGTCTTATGTGAAATTAGGTCAAGTACTGCTATAGTATCTGGAATAAACCTTTTGTTAAGGGACGATGTCTTATTAAAATCTATGCTGCCTGCTTAGCGTTTATAGCTATCTAAATATGCCACGTGGTTGAATTACAGGGCATGTGCGTACATTAAATGGGACTACTGTGGAAAATAACTAGCAGTGGTCTGTAACTTAAAGAGGATCAAAACCAAGAGCTGATTTGACCAATGGGCTCTAATAGACGTAAGTAGCTTGAGCGCTTGTCATCTACCCACATGATCCTCATGTTGGCAGCCTGTTGAAAGTGATGCGTGGGAAACTAGTGCAAAGTGCTGATTTATTTTATGCTAATGGAGAAAAGTCCATATTGTTCAAATTAAATCCTAAAGCAGAAACAAATCATCCCACCGAGCCAATCCTGCGGAGTTTCATTGAAGCAGTTAGCGGTCTCTTTCGTGGCCTCAGAGTTGTAAAAATTAAACAATGTTACAGGGCTGCTGTTTTCAAGTGCCTCTGGCCACTGAAAGCGCTGTGATTCTCCTACAGATGGCTATTTAAGTTAAAAGCCAAATGGAGAGATCACAGCAATTAGTGCGCATTGGCTTCTAGCTGCATTGGAGTGAATAATGTGGGAGAAGCGAGCCAGGACTGTGCCTCGCTCTGTGCTTTTTCCCACCATCACTTCTCAATTAAAAAAAAAAAGGGGAGGGGGGAGAGGAGGGAGAATTTCTTGCTGCTTCACTTGAACAAAATAAAAGAGATTATGCAAAGATAGACTAAAGTGGGAGGAAAGAAAAAATATTTCAAAGGGACAAACAGTCTACTTGAGGGCTCTGACTGAATCGGTAGTACAAAGTTTTTTCTGCTTCTGCCATAAACTGCCTCCCTACAGGCTTATTGCAGGCTTGTTGTAGGGATTAAAGCTCTCCCACTTTTTTTCTGTGTAGCTTGAGCCCTAGGAAAGCATAATAGGACTTGAGTATTTTGAAGTGAAGGGCAAAATGATTTATAACCTTGAGGAGTTAGAATTTCTTGAGGAAAAATGGAGGGGCAGAAGACCTATGAATTTGCAATTCATTTTATATTGAGGGAACTCTTTTGTGTAAGCGGTATAAAACCATATAACACAATTTCAGTTTCACTAAAATTCTCGCAACATTATCCATTGAGAGGTAGTTTTTCTGTCATTCCTGAAAATATTTAAATCTACATTTTCTCAGTGGTTTCTAACTATCTACTGGAATGACTTAGAGCAGTCAGGCTGTGTTAGAAGATTTGAGGAGGAGATTTACTCTTAGACTTCAAGTCAAGAAGTGCATCTGGAGGTTGATCAAATATAAAGACAGTGTTATTTCCTTCAGGTCCTCTTCATAATGAACAGGCAAAACATTGACAATATTTCTGTTACATGGCCATTATTCATGCAAATATTCAGCATTTGCCTCCACCAGATGGAGTTATAAATCTGTTTGTCTTATGCTATTTAGGGGCTTGTCATTAGCATCTTGGGACTAGTAATCAGTAAATTAGCATTTATTTTTACTGATGCTACAGTCAAAAAGGTTATCCATGGAAAAATTAAAAATGAGGATTGCTTTCTACACTGCTGTTACAGCTTACTCAAAAATGAGTGAGAGTCCCCAACTAATAAATCCAAAGCAGAAATGCTCTTAATATTGTCTGAAGAGTGACAAGGAGACAGCTCGTGAAAATCTTGGAGAGATTGTGGCAATTGGGGGAGATTTTGGGGGGCTAGAAGAAAGCAAATTCCCATTTTCCCACTCCCATTTTCAAGAAGGGCAAGAAGGAGGACAGAGATACTAACTTGCCTGTAGTTATCTTCTCTGTCCTTGGGAAGACAGTGGTATAACTCATCCTGAATGCCATGAGTGTATGAGAGACAAGGCAATCAAGGGTAGTCAGCATGGATTTATGAAGGGAAAGTCATGCCTGACCAACCTGAGAACCTTCTACAGTGAGATGACTGCCTTGGTGAATGAGGGAAGAGCAGTGGATGTTGTTTACCTTGACTTGAGTTAAGTTTTGGATACCATTTCCTGCAGTGTCCTCACAGGCAAAATGATGAAGCGTGGGGCAGGTAAGTGGCCAGTGTGCTGGATCAAAAACTGGCCTAACCACCGGGCTCTGAGGGTTGTGGCCAGCGGCATGAAGTCCAGCTGGTGGCCAGTCACTACTGGTGTCCCCCAGGCGTTAATACATGGGTTATGCCTGTGGAGAATAGACAGCCGCGAAATGTGTTCTGCAGTGTGAGAACACTTGACAACTGCGTGTGCCTGGAGTTTGTTTTGATGGTTTCATTTCATACGCAGAGTTGTGGAAAGGACCCAAAGTGAATCAATACCCAGGGGCATAACCAAGCTACCTCAGGATTTAGCAAGTTATTTTAAGTAAAGGTTACTGGGGCCAAAGGGGGAAGCAAAACTTGTGAGGAAGAGTTTCAAGCTGATTGCACGCTCCTGAGAGAAGAGAGTAAACTGATGCCAGCCAGCTGTGAGAGCTGGTGACAAAAGCAAGAGGTTATGGAGCTGACCCTTGACACTAGCTGTTGAAACTGCCTGGCATGAAACATCCTGTACTGCTAACACAGAAAGACTCGGAACAACTGCTGGTGCCAGCAGGGGGGTGAGGAGCAGCCACCAAGCTGAGAAGCAATTCCATCAGAATTTATTTACCCAAAGATGGGATGAAATACAAAACAATACAGAGGAGTCAGCCGGACTTTGTCCACCAACACTGGAGGGATTTGCACGACTTAGTGTAGGAAAGGAACCACTTAACATAGGAATGTTTGGGAACATGTCTATTTGCAACCAGGTGGTAAATGACAACTATAAACACTGCCATGGCAAAACAGTTGGTTTGTAATGCTGGTGAACAACGTGGACTATTCATTTTATTTCAAGGCAACTCAAGATGAAGCTGTAGCCTAGCTACAGCCTGTTTTTTGTCCTTCTCTAGGGTGTATTGTAGCATAGAATTACGGTACACTTTTCTGCTTCCCCAGCCCTCCTCTCAGCATGAATTCTCACCTAGATACATGCAGGTCAAACCTGTATTTCTTACTCCTTTTAGACCAGCAAAGCATTGCATGCTATTTATCTTTTTCTAGCATATGCACTCTAACTGGTGCTCTTAGAAATATGAGTATCAGATGAATTTTTAGCAAGCTTCCTGTTGGGCTTAGTACAGTGTAACTTGTATTTGCACCCCACTATCTTTGGTGTTAGCCTCTTTCTTCACATTATGATTTCACTGAATAATTTTGAAAAGTGCCTTAATCTGGAAACATACATGATATGCTATGTTAAGAGAAGAACATTAGAGCTTGTCTATGGGACCGTATGAATTATTCTTCACAGTGCCTTCTGCAATCTTGCAACATGGGGGGCAGATCTTAAATGATGGCCAATCCAAAATGTATGGAAACCTTTCAAGTTCTGGCAGCAAAACTAACTTGGGATTGCCTTCTGTTTCTTACTAACAGAAGCTTCTGTTCAATATGTTAATATAAAATATAGAGGATATGTGGCTAAATTAACCTTTCTGTAATATGTTGATTGGACTTACTTAGCATACTAACTTGGTGTTGTATTAATACTATTTCTGAGTTCAGGATTGACATTCAGTAGTACATAAAGACAGTTTAATAATAAGCCAAGTGTGCTTAAGGTGTCTACAGTTTACAGTCAATCTGGAGTTAAGAAAGCAAAGGGATAAGTTTTAAATTCATCTAATTTTAGCAATGTTACTTAAAGCCTAAAGTGTGTGATATGCAATAATGTCAAATCAACTTGCTTTTTTTGTATTAATGACCTTACTACTACATTAAGTTTTTTTTGATACATACTGTGGTAATACTTTACATTGTGATAAATAACAACAAGATTCCAAATTCAAAATCAAAAGTGACTGCCTTTGTGTTCAGGCAATGGAAATACATATTCTTCTACCCTCCCCCAAATATGTTCCATCTTACAGCTGCACAAAATTTGCCTATGCTATTTTAGGAAGGTCTTCTTGTCTTGAATACCTAAAATTCAAGCATCATTTCCACCTCTTTAATTACAGGTTGTTTCCTTTCCTGGTTTTAATTATAAAATCTGCTGCAGGAAAGAGGTGACAAAATTACAAGTTCTGGGTACCACGATATTCTCTTTTAGGAAGATATAAGTAAGAAGAGATGCTTGACTCGATTTACCTTTTTCATGTGGGAAGAAGTTAATTCTTTCCTTTTGGGTGCACAAACACTACCAAAAGAATCCAAATTAATTCTACTTGCATTTGAGGCCTTATGTATGTTTCAGATGTGTTGACTATAAGATGAATTGCATATTCAGGGATTAATAGCACCAAGTGCTCTGAGACTGGGGAGAGATCAGTGATTTGAAAGATATATTCTTATTTGTACTATGTGGGCTATCAGACATGTGCTGGAATGGCAGTAATATGTTTTGATTCTCTTTACCATCTTTGGAAGGTCTGCTAACATCTTTACAAAATCTGTCTACTCAAAATGATCTCATTATTTACCCTTTTAGGATATTGCTGACTAGCTTGATTTGTTTGTGTGTGTGTGTGGTGGTCCATAGCATGACACTTCTGTAAGTCTTTTGTGTGATTGTGTTGGATCATGTTTTAAGTGCTCTATATATGGAAGTATCAAGTCCTCAATCTCTCTCAGCATGCGCTGGAGAGACTCCTGTTGATGTCAGTGAATTTTGAATGAGGTCCTCATGTAACTGCACTTGCCCTTTTCATGTACAAGTTGATGGCATTGACTGAGGAAACGGAGAGGTTCTTCGGTTGCTGTGTTTTATCATCTCTTTGATAAAGCTCTGTAAACTATCAAATTTGTCTAGAGAGAAAGTCTCTGTGATTATATGTACAGAGCACTAATCCATGCCATATTACACATCTTTGAATCTGATCCACTGGGCCTGTAGCGTTTTTTTTTTTAATCAAGATATAAAGCAAAGGTAAGTGACAAAAACAATATTTCTGTTATTTACATGTTTTATTTTGCAGTACTTTGTAGAAAGAAGGGGAATGACGCTTGATAAGCTGTATTTATTTATTTATTGATTAAACTGCAGATGTTTAGAGTCTTGATAATCAACATTGAAAAGGGAAGCTGTTGTAGAACAAATTTGAAACAGCCTGCGCTAGGGGGCAGTGTTGACTGCTGCACCTCTGTCCGTTCTTGTTAGTGGCAAAGGGTTTCTGCAAGAGGGGTTTTGGAAGGGCTGAGCATGACATTAGCATCATTTGTTTGGGGGGAAAAAAAAAATCAGACATATACCTAACAACTTCAGGCCTCACATATAAGAAATAAGTACTTCCTGTCCTCCCCTCCAGGAAGAACTTATTTATGGTTTGAACATTGTCTTTGCTGAGAGTACTGAAAAGATTTTTTGTGAAATGTAGTATATCCCATTTATCTCAGTTACACTCATCTGGTTCAGTATATTTTTAAAAGAGGTCACACATGCTGTAAATAACATCCTTCCATTTGCAGATTTTTTAGAGGAGCATTCCTCCCCCACATATGAGGAACTAGAAGGGTTCTGGTAATATAGATGCTGAGTAAAAGGGAAAAGCTGTTATTCATTCTACTCAAAATATGTCGCTTGATAAACATCAGATGTCTGAAGAACAGTTGAAAGAAAAAGCATTCATGACAAAGGCTAATAATAGTAAAAGGGAGTATTATCTTCTGTTCTCTATTCTTCTGTCTTCTAAAACCAAACCATAACATGTTTGTGATCATGCTTGAGTATCTTGATATCTTGTTCTGTCATCATGTTCCCAAAACAGGTAACTTTAAGTTAGTTTAAAGACTTAGCAGCCCTGTTGTAAATGTAAACTAAAAGGTACAAAACAAGCTTTTTCTTGATATGTAAGCTCATGCTGAGAATTTTGGTGTTTAGAAGAGGAAATAAAAAATCAGGAAAACAAATACATTTCTGTTACTGAAAACTATACAGCTAAGCAGCATGATGCTTTACCTAGCAATTTTTTTGTTACAAGAGCAATTGCTCTCATACTTCAGAACTAAACCACAAACCAAATAAAAGCAAAACAAAAATTAAACACCTCGTTCTATAGCTTTAATGACTGATGACAGGTGATTGACATTCTCTTCCCTAGACATATCACATATAACTTATATTACTCTTCCATGTCTTTCAGCCTTCAAGGTAGGGACAAGGAAAGCCGCAGCTGAACATACTGTATTTAGATGGAAGCTTGCTTGTATATCTGTGAACAAATAAAGCTGTATTTCCAGCTGATTAAAAATACAGCATAGGTCTTGTGGGGGTCAAGATGTGTACCCAGGGATGCAAAAACGGAAGCATCTCATGATATGTAGTGAAGAACTGGGCAGTTTTCTTCTATTGACAATGGCTAGAAAATGGAAAGCTGGGGCTGGGGGTGTGAGTGTGACAGATCTGATCTCATTTCTTAGAAACACATTTCAGTGACTGGGGTTAGATTACTGTATTAAAACAAGCCATGCAACACTGGAGGAATTAAGTGTAGACAGAATCCTAGAGCATATTAGTAACCACTTAAAGATGATCAGAAAACAAAGAAATAACCTTTGTGCTGACTACTGCAGGATTATGTACTTTCTTAATCTCCCCTTCTAGTCTTATTGAATAGTTAGTCTAAGCCAGCAAGTAGATGGATAGACTTTTGCACTGTGGCTGTCCTTTAAGTATACCAGAGTAGTTGTAGACCCATACCTGAAATCCATAATCATTTTATGGCATAAAGCACTCTGACAAGCAGAGTATTTCCTTTAAGAGGTTCAATCTGTTGCTTTCTTCAGATTTTAAAGCATCTTGTATTCAATATGGACTATCCCAGTAATTAGCAGGAAGAAATAGGTGCAAAAACCAAGGGATTTTATTAATTGTGTAACAAAATTGAGAAGAATATTCTTAGTGGAAGTACTACCTGTTCCTACAAACATTTTGCACTACTTTGAGTAGTTGTATATAATATGTATATGTATATATAATATATACATATAATATATTACATATACATATAATATACTACATATACATATATATACATACATATACATATATATAATATATGTATATAATTTAGACATTTACAACTTAGCAGCCAGCACTACCTATTCTCACAGCTGTGATGTTAGTGGCTTATTTCCACTTTTGGTGGCGTTATGCTGATATGTCAATGCCAGGATCGGTTTCTCTCAGCAGCAGGGTTTTCTGTAAACAGAATTAAACAGAATCTGTCAGAAAGCAAGCTTTTTTTTTAGAAACCATCTGTCTGATCATGATTTTTCTTTACTTTGCCAAGTTGAATATTTTGAGAGCTATCAAGTGGACAATGAAAATATGATACAGATTTTTTTTTTTTTTTTTTTTAGGTAGCACTTTACATACTGTTAATGTATAGAATTCTTTTTGGTAGTAATTTGACCATAAGAGACAGAGAAGTATTCCCTTTTTTACAGTTGGGTAACTGAGATGCACAGAGAAAGTGCTCACTTTTTCTTACTATTTTCAGTTGGCGTAGTAGTGTAAGACTTTCAAGATCTATATCCATCAAGAATGTGGTACCTTGCCTAGCTATTGCAAACTGGTCTTTGCCACCTTTGCTTGACACTGCATGCCCCCTAAGTAACCGAGGTCCTACTCGGTACTGAAATCTAGCGCTGCTTCTAGATCAGTGTATAGGGTCTCTTCATGGCACTGCAGTGCACCAGCTTGTGTAATTCGAGTATTTTTGTGCAAGGTAAATACGCACTGTTCAAACAGTCTAAATGATTTGCTTGTAGTCACAAAAAAAGTTTGCACTGGATCTAGATTTGACTTCGGATTGCTTAAGGTCTAGCATTACTTTAGTTAACATAGCCAGAATCCACTCCTGTTCTCTAAATCAGTTGTACTGTAGATATTTCAGATACAGGTTATATAGGCTGCCTTATTTTTAAGGGCTAGATAAAGCCTCATGCAGTCACCTTAATGTCTAGGTGTGTTTGCTCATGTAATTTAAATGTGCGTCTACAATGTACCCCAGTGCATTTTGAAGTAGGATTTTTTCAGGCCTAAAATACCAACCTGCTAAGGAAGACATAATACAAATTTGACCCTGCAATGTTGATAGCTCAGAAAGGAAGCAACACTGTAATTTGTAGAGTGGTAAATTTAACAGTGATACCCAAGGGTGGCATACATAAAATTGTTAGATCTTATGCTGTTGCCACCTAAGACTGATGTTTTATCGATTCCCTATACATTCCAGTCCTGTAGATAGAGTATGTTTAGGGTAGGTGCAATGTATTCAGGTAGAATCAAGCCTCCACAGAACAGATGAATGGAGACCTTCCTTTAAAGTGAAGGTGAAAATGATGATATTGAAGTTGACTTTACCTTTTTATTGCTTGTCTGGAAGAGGGGAGCTGTAGGTGCAAAGCCTGCAGCATGCATAGATACAGATACATAGGTCAGTTCCAAAGGAACAGAGTACACTAACTTTTAGGTTATTGACTGCTCTGGTTGGAAGGGCCCTCTTTCCCCAAATACAAGACCAAACTGCACTTCAAATTCCTGTCGTGCACTCCTTTGGAAACCCTTTCTCTTCTACTTATACAGACCCTGGTCATAATCCCAGACAGGATCTGACTTCTGTTTTCATACATGTGTAAATCCAAAGCTTTTTGTCATTGGAGAGCCCATTTTTCAGTTGTAATTCAAGAACATACATGATATATATATAGGGATATAGTACAGTATATACCATAGCTGAAATAGCTGTCTTCTCCCTCTCCCCATTGTACAAAATGATCTGTAATCTGCTTTTTACTTACTGTGTGTTGTTACTTCACAAAGATAATACCTTCTTTGTGGTGAGTAGTTGTGCCACAATTCAGAAACAAGCCGTTATTAAGCTGGTCTTGCAAAAATCTTTTTGATCCTTTAGCAGCCTAGCTGTAAGCAATGAAAGAAGCAATTATTTTCAGACTGAAAATAGTCCAGGACAATGTTCTTTTCCTTCATTATTTGGAGAGATGGCTTTTTTTGTAGCCAAATAGGCATCAAAGGCTCACATACTTGAAACTGCAAGTTATGTAAGATTATGTAGAAAGACTGCAATGAACCCTTTTACTATGAGAACTGGTAGGGTATACCCTTTGGAGTTCCCAATTTAGTATTTGTTATACAGAAATGCTACGCTAGTCAGTGAAATGTTGAAATGTTATGGAATCTATTATGTTTAATTTTATACGTTGTAACTAAAACCATTGACACGCAATAGAAAATTTAAATATTGCAGTTTTTATGCATGATATTCAATATTGTATGCATGTCCAAGATAGTTCAGTCATGGTTATGTTTCCCATAACGATGATTACGGGCAAAATAACAATTCTGTTACTGTATAGTTTAACAAATAAGCCCCACAGAGATTGAATTCTAATCCAGTAAATATTTTCATATAGGCGAGGAACAATTGCTAAGTATTGCAGAGCCAGCTGACAGAATGAGTATATGCCAAAAAACTAAGAAACCAAACCCTGCCATGTATGTGCTATATGAGCTGCTGGGAGCCTTGTTATTCTGGGTGTTCCCCCCTGCTGCCAGAGAACTGTCATCTTTCATGGTGCTCAGAGGAAGATGCGTCTTTATAGAGCACTGTCTTGCTGACTTATTTGTCTAAAAGAAAACGTAATTTTTGTCCTTTGAACAATCTGGAGAACATATGTTTTTCCCCTAAAGTGTGGGGAAGAGGAGGAAAATCAGCATGGGAACAAGTATCATAATTTGTATGACTTCCTTCAGAAGGAATGGAACCCCTCAGGTTCATCTAGAACCTTGAAGTCATGGTTATTGCAAAGCTGCTTGAGCTCAAAGCTAAGAAAAAAATATTTCTTTATAATTTCATCCAACTTTTAATCAGTTTATAACATTTGTAGGAACGGGTGTGCTGAAGCCGAAGGAAAAAGTCCAGTAACTCTACCTTAGGGTTTCTTTCTCTTGGTGCAATAAGGCCAAGGATTTGGCAAAGGCTTCGTGGCATTCCCACATCAGAACTTGTTCAGCTCTACAGCTTCATGATACCTTCACAAATGACAGTGTAGATCCGAGGAACCTCTGCACTGTAGCCAGAACTAAACACTTGGATTCAGTTCTTCCTCTCCCAGTTAAGCTAAGCAGAACCTAAGCAGAAGGGAGCCAGTGCTTAAATAGCTGATGTTCATGGGACTTGGCCTGAAATGGTTTGTCTGCTTAGAAAGTGGATGACTATTTCCATATTCACTGAGCTCTTAAAACAAGTCCTGAACACATTATGAAGTGTTCAGTAAAAGCTTTTTGTGCGACTTGCTTTTCATGCTTCTGCATTTATAGATTCACAGGTCAGAATAGACGCATGTCATGGATCTGACCTGCGGCCAAGTGAGATACCACTTAGGGGAGAAAGCAGGGTCTCAAATCCTAGCTTGGCATTTCAAGGCTCATTTTGACATGTCCTTGTAAGGAGACATTTTTCAGATGGAGTCTGTGGCAGTAAAAATTAAGGACATGACACAACATTGTCTTCCTATAGTTTTCCCCAAGTCACCTTAATTAATCAAGAATCCAAGCTAGTAACGTGTGCTCCAGAAGAGTGAAATACAAAAATCTGTCAATCTCTTATGAGACTACAGCAGTGTTGTCAAACCTTCAGTGCAAACAAAGTCAACTTAAATTGCTTCTGCTCTGTGGAGCGTGCAAGTCCAAAACATAGCTATTGGAGCTGGAAATCCCAGAGGAAGTTATAGAGACTGCTGTGGAAACTGCACTCCAGTAAACATAAATGTTATCCTTTACTCAATACCTTTTTAAGCCTTTTTAGAAAAGTCTGATAACTTTCTATTAAATCATTTACAGGTTATATCAAATTGTCAGTAAGTTTTTAATAAGCCTTTTAATCTTCAAAGGCTTCTGAGTTACAGTGCCAGTGAACAGGCTTAAGGGAATGTGCTGTTGGAAATGTTTATTGCACCAGATACTTCACTGGGCAGAACTATTTATGATTAAGAAGCTGAGTTTTTGATCCAAGTCTGTCACCTGGGCACATCTAAACATTACTTGTAGCTGATAGGCTTTGGAAGGGTGGCAAGGTAGATTTGGAAGGGTGAGTTTTAAAGCTCAAGAGCTGAGGCTAAACCTGGGACTTTGCTGTTAGCGTAGCAAAGCTGTCAAGACCCGACGCTTGTCGTGGAGCAGCCTGGCAGTGCAACAAGGGCAGGTGCTGCACAGGCCCCTACCCTGGTGCTGGTGCATGGTTGGGTACTGCGCTACCACGTGAGCTCAGTTTCCTGACGGGGTCCAGTGAAGAAGGGAGGTGCAGGGCAGGGGCTGTGAGGGAGGAGATGGGACAGGGCAGGTCAAAGACAGTCAAGGCAACTCTTGTTAAGCTGGAGAGTAGAGTCTTGAGCTTCATATATGTTTTATATTCAAGTGCATAAGGAGGCAAGTATGGTAGGGGACTCATGAAGTGAATGAGTGAGTGAATTTTTATCCTATCTATGCTTTCATTCCAAGAGTACAGTTTTCAGTTTTATGATGATGCTAAATATTTGAAGGTAGCAAAAAGCCAGAAGGACTCTCATCTGGAAATGCTCAAAGCTTCTCTGTAATGATAGAGAAGGTAGGAGAAATGTACAATTGTTGCTTTCACCTGTTGCTTGTCACAGAAATTAGAATCATAGTTTTCATTTTAAACGCAGGAGCTGTTCTTTGGGAAAATATTAGCAAGATATTTGTGTTTTCATTTTTTTAATCAATAAACAAAAAGAGCAATAGCTGCTTAGCTGTAGATTGCCTTTTGAAGAATAAGCTAAGTAAGTGCTGCTATAACATTTGCTTATTTTTAATTGGAGAAATGTGTGGTGCTAGACACACTGTTCTCTAGCAATTTAAAACAACAGTACAAAAAGTAACAAGCAAGCAAAATGCAAAGGAGAATCCCTTGTTGGAAGCCTCTAGACCACAGCAAGCCTAGCCTAAGCCTCAAGCAAAAACAAATGAGAACACTCCTCTATGGAAGTTCTGTGAATATACTCCTGAAGTTTCCCAGGGGTTTTGAAAAGCACTCTTGCTATGAATGACTAGAGAAATTCTTAGAATTTTAGCACTGTTTTTG
Organism: Nothocercus julius; assembly: GCA_013398735.1. NCBI lineage: Eukaryota > Metazoa > Chordata > Aves > Tinamiformes > Tinamidae > Nothocercus > Nothocercus julius. The sequence goes on from VZSV01000024.1 coordinate 3,491,173, forward strand.
GTCTATCAGGCTGACAGTAGCCTGCCATCAGCGACATCGCAAGTCAGATAGTTTATAATTCCTTCACTGGGTTCTCATTTTGTTGTTTGAAGTAAAGTGTGAGTGCAGACACACCATTGCGTAACTACTTTTGTATTCAAGGGTTTACAGAGATTTAGATTGCAAAATTACTGCTCCTTTATATGTAGCATTCGTTGGCACAGTGGGTAGCAAAATAAATTCCCCAAACTGAGGGATGGAAATACTGGCTAAGACTGCAAATTTGCTAGATTGGATAATCATTTCCTGTTCAATTATGTAGACATGCTGAAGAGGACATGTTGAACATGTCTTTATCAGACATCCTCAGTGACAAGAAGGAACTGAGTCAAAGTGATAGCACCAAAACTGTTCTGATGTTGCAGATACCCAAGCCTGGTCCTTTGGGACAGGAGTCCTAGTGAAGACTCTTAAGTGAGTGAATGTGATACATTTTGTCCAGCACAGGTTTTAAAGAAGTGACAGTAATGATAGTACGGGAGAGGAAGTGAATTTAGCCAGAAAAGAGATTACAGATGCGCAAATAGAAAATGTTTGAAAAACTCTTCCTTCTCAAGCACTCTCTGCAATCAATACCTGCCAAGATCTGAAACATTTGATTTTGCTGATCAGTCATGATGGAGTATATTCCATTATTTCTGTTCACATATGGCTGGACCATCTCTTTCTTCTGAAATGGTATAAAAGTTTGAAGCATTTACCCTGCTTTTAAATTAATCACTTTGCCCCTGTAAAGGCCTAAGTCATGATAGTTTATGGTGAGGTAACGTATACAAGTAGGAATCATAATTGGCTATGTAATCATCACAAGAGGTGTGTTTTTTTTCTCTGCCTGAGTAGTTGTTTCTGTGCCACAGTGTTGGATAGTAATCCTTTCCCTTTGCCATTGACTAATTATTAGTGAACTAAAGAAATTCACTGCAACTTCTTTGTAATTTTGAATTAGAAAAAGAAAAGTTGCTGTCAAAATTAAATAGTATTTCTCTTCAGTAATCAGTGGCACTTTTGAGAACTGAGGGACTCGGTCAGCAGAAATTACTAGCTAGGAAAGCAAATCCCTATTCCTGTAATCAGTGTTTTGTTTTTTTTAATATGGGATTTTATCTCCTGTTTAAATACAATTAGTTCATATTTCCTGACATGTACAGCCCCCTTTCTTATCATTTATTTCAGATAAGTATTCTAAAACTAGCATGAAAGCTAAAGCTAAATGTTTTCTAGCTCAGTGAATAGTGAGGAGCTTTATTTTTTACTTTATTAGAAGAAATTTGGGAATGGTATTTTCAGTGTGATTGAAACAAGAAGCAATAAATGTATTCAAAGATAAAATAAACAGTCTTTGTTCAAAATGTTGAGTAACTTTTTTTTGGTGTTTAGTATGACTCTTTTGGGGAAAAAAAAAGAGTCTGACTTTTTCATATGTAATAGGGTACGTTGTCTAGAGAACTGATATTCTGAAGATCTGATACGGTCTGTTGTTACAGTTGTTTTCAACTTAAAGAACCTTTCCATTTTACTAGTAGTAAGTGATGGAGTAATTTGTATCCAATATTACATTTGTAATCACAAGCAGGCAAAGAAAAGGTTTCCCTTCCTGCGGCTGTTAACTTGTCATGTCACCAACCTAAAGAGATTAGCAGACCCTGATTAAAATTTTTGTGGGTCTTCTTGAAGAGGCAGTATATTTCCTATCTTTTTCTTGGCAATTTTGGACAATTCCTGCCCATGCCGGTTGAAAAATGTGGACTTTTAGTGGAGAGGTAAGGGAGGAAGGAAGAGGTCAGCATTTTGTTTAGCTTGCGCAACGTTTGGTTAAAAGTTTCAGAATTTTAAAAACCAGATAGGCAAAGTTATGTAGATACCTAATTGCATTTTCAGCTATCAAAATATTCCTGAAGATATTTCTCTGAATTGTGGTGTATCACTTCAGGAAGTTTTGTATTTCTTTTTCAATTCTGTAATGGTTCACTACTGACAAAAAGAGATGCACTTGCAGTAAAGCTTTACCTTTTCAGACACAGTTCCTCTTTGTGCCTGTTTCTGAATTGAGCTCAATTCCATGAGTGTGAGCAGCACTTGGAAGGAAAGAGCAGCAAATTGGGAAGATTTCTGGTAGGTAAAGCATGGAAGAGGTTTGTAGGATTATGTGTAAGTGGGATACTAGAAGCATGCTGGAGGGAAGCTCTGGGAGCTGCAGCTCATTCCTGGATGATTGCTGGCTCAGGTTTCCATCCTAAGCTTTCATCCACTGCATGTTTCAGAGCAATGAGACCCTCTATTCACAGCATATGAAAAGGTAAAAGTATAGCGATAATGATGGCAGGAAAATTCCCTCAACTTCACTTTCAAAACAGATGGAAATCTACTGCAAAATAAATATTAGGCCTAGCTATTTACAAGCTACTATCTGCTTTTGAAAATAAAGTCCTTTCTGTTGGTTCAGTACTAGCCAGATTTTAAATGAGCATTTTGGATCGAATTCTGGAGGAGTGAGGGCATGTGTTACATTTGTGTGTATGTATTTGTGTGTGTGCATATGTATAGTATTATCGTATGTCAATAATGCTCTCCAGCTTATTGTTTTTATCAACAATTATTAGTTACATAAGCCAAGAAGTCTAAGCTTCATATATAGATATGGGATGTTGTTGGTTTACCTCCTGTTCCTCCAAGCCAATGTATGCATTTGATTAACGTAATTGTGTGAGGTGATATAAATGGCCTGTCTTTTAATATGTTTATCTCCCTGTATTATTTTCATATATGTTAAAAAGCTTTGCAGTGGGTGCTGGAAGCTATGGGGGTCTGGAGAGGGAGTTGTCATTTTCTAAGAACTTTAAAGCAGTGAAGTGGATTATTTTTACCAGCCAAGTAGTTTAAGACAGGCCTAGAGTATGCTTTTAAAGTTACAACCAACTATTAATTTTTCTATTAGCTTAATGACTGTAGTTAGCCTGCAAGAAATACTTCATCTTTTTGTACCTGACTCTCTTTGCCAAGTCGAATTCTCCCAGGATAAGACAGGATGATGTAGTTCTCCAGGTGGGTAACAACACTACCATACTCACTAAGTGAAGTGAGGGCAGGGGAGTTTACTATGGGGAAAAAATGCCAAAGGAATAACGGGAATTATAGGGAATATAGAAATAGTACTGGTGAGAACAGGACCAATTTTAATGAGTTTAATAAATAAATATTCTTATTTTGGTGATTATGGAAGGGAACACGGAGCCTCTTCATCCTTGAAAAGGCAGAGAACACAAAGCCAAGTGTCTTAGGGCTGCTTAGGCCTCTCAAGTAGGAGTTAAGTATCTCCATAAGCACTATGCAATAGAACTTATTTTCCAAAAATGTGTGTTTTGGCTTCAGATATGCTTTAAGAATTGTCAAAGCATTTTCTTCAACTTAATTTCCTTTGCCTCATTCTGTTCCTCTTGCCCATGTGTACATTTCTATAGCTGAATGTGTGGTGTAAGCTTCAAATGAAGCTCTTGAGATAAGCTGTAGGACTTCGTGGTGTTCTACAGCTCAGAATGGAATTACTCAAGCTGTAAATCAGAAAGTTAATAGCGGTAAATACTTATTGCTATAGCTTTAATATGCATAATTCTGAACTATATTTGGCTATAGAGACTTTTTAAAATAATTGCTATGCCAATATTTGTGCTGTGGGACTGGGGTTAGAGGAAGTAAAGAGCTTTTAAAATAATTATTCCCACATATATTTCCTCCTCAGTTATTTTAATTCTTTTGTCTTCTGTTTCAGTTTTATACTTTGTCAGCCATATGTTTCATGTGTGGAGAAGTTCTAATAGAGTTTTAATTTCTCACATACTGAGAGCAGATGAAAATTTGGTGCACATTGAAAAAGAAAGTAGTGAAGGAGGTAACATGTGGCACTCAGGTTTCCAATAACTGATCACACAAAAGGGACAGAGCATTTTTGAACTTTGGAGGAAAAAAAAAAATCTTAAAAAGTGCTTTGGAGATGAGAAATGTCATGTCTACAGGGAAACAGCAAGACAGTTCTGAGCTGCCACTGCTATGGAGCTGGGTACGTACATGTAAAGGGTGGTAATTAAGTATTTGCAGAATTTCATCTGCTCATTTTGCCAGTTTTTAAACTTGTATCTCAAAGTTTAAAGAAAAGAATCACAGAAACACTTGGAATATTATATTTTCCATCCCCTTGAGGTCTGGGTATTCCTCATAGGAGATCAGAAGGCTAGAAACGTTGTCAGTGGTATTGCAGGAACTTAGAACAAATTTTAAAGACTGCCTCATTTTATGTATAAAAAAAACTTTAAGCTATTATTTTAATATGTTATGCAAAACTTTTTCTGGGATTAGGTTTATACTTTATGCATCCTAACTCTTGAACTTTACAGAAGTCATGATTAGTGCATAACAAAACCAAACTGTTAGCATATGCAAACCATAGGTTTTCCCAAGCGATAAGCCTGTGCCTCATTCTAAGTAGACCCTAAGAATAGTGTTACTCACAAAAGCACAACAGGATTATGAAGCAGATAAGGTGAGTCGTTAAGAAAAGCATACAGCTTCTGAAGCTCTGAAAGATAAAAGTGCTTGGGCCAGCTGCATCTAATTTTAAGCGTTCCTTCCCCATGGATGCCAGCTTTTGTACAGTGGCTAGAATATTACACCAAACAAATTACTCATGAAAGCTGCTTAGTAAGCAGTTTCTAAGCAGCAGCTCCTGTGGAACTTGATAAACTTGTACAGACGGAAGTATGTTGATCTGTGCAGTAATTGAACATGTTGTAATAGGCTTCATCCTTAATTTGTGTGTGTGTGTGTTAGTGTGTGTTTTCTAGTTCCCTGAGTTAAAATGACCCAATACAGACTGCTATATTCATCATTTCCTTGTTGGGTTCCATATAGCTCTTGAGGTTTCATTCTGCCCAAGTGGAAAAATGCTTTTGTTAACATTCAAGAACACTTTTCACTTTGAGCTGTGTCAGGTGTTCTGAAATGAGTTCACATACTCAGTCAGCCAAGCACTCTGTCATACAGCTTCTGCAAAAGGCATCTTGAGTTACTTGCATCCAGGCTGCATTTAGTGAATAGTGAACAGCTGTCAAGCCATTGCCAGGCTTGGCAGTCTTTAAAGACATATGGCTGCATTCTGTCTTTGGATACAATTTTGAAAGGGGTTATACAGACCTGTTTAAGAGGTAGACGTTTTTATCTCTCTTTCTTCCTTTTTTTTTTTTTTTTTTTTTCCCCTTCTTTCCCCCCCTCTCTCAAAATTGTTGATAGTAATAGAATAATCTGAACTAGCCAAAATAACCATTTGTAGAAGTTTACCCTGTTTAAAGACGCTTTCAGAAGAGGCTGTATCTCACCAAAGAGGATACAAGGCAGAATCACATCACAGATTACCTATTATATAGAATGAGCATACACTTTGCCAGGCAAAGCTAACAGGGTCACTTCAGCCTCCTGGCCTCCTTTCAGGAAGTAGCTGCCAGTATGCAAACTGACATCTTTGCATTTACAGAATTGCCATTTTAAGTGCACGCATCCATGACATAAGTTCTGAAACCTGTATGTTGTGGCCCTGGCAGTAATACTGAAGTGAGTTACTGGCTTGAAGCTAAGTTATCCAGTCCTCCAACTTCTAAGAAAATTGTGTGATCCATGGTAAGCCCATGGTGAGTACGAGCATTAGCTGGTGAGCCTGTGTGCACCGTCTGGAGCTCTGGTGACCAGGGGCAGGCCCCGGGCAGCGCACTGGGCAAGCAGGAGGTCTCCAGTTTATTCTGGCTCATGAGAAAGGCAGGGGGACAGAGTAGGGGCCAAGTCTCAAAGTTCACAATGTTGTGTGAACCTTAGACAAGGGAGTGCTGTGGAGTCAGGATGGAGCAAAAAGGAATGGCATTATGCAAGGGACATCAGTTTCACTGACGTGCAATTCTAAAAACTGATAGCTTGTACCATTGCAAGGATTTGGAAAGAAGCATTTGCTCTAAAGTGACTGGGAAGAGGGTTTGGGGGATCTGGGGTGGTATTATCCATTTGCCAATGCTTTTCCAGAACTGTGTGAGCCAAGGTACGGTCTTGGTGATTCATGATGTAACAGATTGCATCAGGTGCACCTAAAACTACTCCAACAGCATCAAGAAACCAAAACAAAACAACCTGAAAAATCAAATTGCATTGCTTGTGGCAATGAGCTGTGAGAAACACATCAAAAGTAAGAACCATGCCGAGATGAATGTAGAAGGTCGATGCAGAGCAATAAAAAAAAATTTAAAAAATAAAATAAATTCAATTTCCTGCATTTTCACCTTTACAATCCTTTTCAACTACTATCTCCATGAACGAGCCAAATGATTGGGAATAGGGAACTGTGCAAAAGGCAAAGTTAAATTATAGTATCAGCTCACTTTTAATCAGGAGACCATGATGCAAAGGCATTATCCTCTTCTGTTGGGAGAGTCCCGTTTCTGGCCTGAACCCCTTGGAACAGCGATGGACAGCCCGGAGAGCTTATGCTTCTCTGGGTCGTGTACACTACAGGAATGTTCTGCATGAGGAAAGTGCTAGTACAGGGGGAGTAGTGGTGTCTTTAATTGAAAAACCACTGCATGTAGTAAAGTGCCTATCTGAGTTCCCCATTTACTGGAAAATAGTTCCTAGATAGTTCTAGAGACAGTCTGTGTTTAAAGTGGTCTGGTCTCCTTTTTCTAGAAAAAAATCCCCCAACAGTTTGATATAAAGTACAAAAGTGTTATCCATAGCCACTCATTTAAAATCAAGCTTTTTTTTTTTTTTTTTTTCCCCCCCCCCTCATGTGCTAGACCAAAAAGTAGAAGGGAGAGGATGTTCATTTAGGTGCAGCTCCTTTACTTGTTATTGTTATACACTGCTCCGCATTCACAATGAGCTGGCAGAGACAATGTAGTAAAAATAGCTGGGTATAAAGTGGAAATGGTCACAAAATGCTCTTTGTTTTTGTGATTGCTATAAATTAATAGTGCTAATGAGTTTCAGATGTGATGGAAAAAAATGCCTTGATGGTTCAGTTAGAAATATAATAGGAGGATTAAAAATGTATGTAATCTGGGACCATTGCTTCTTATGGAAAAAGTAGAAAAAATGCAACAGTTTTAATTAGAGACTTAAATGACATTTAGATAATTCTTTTTTTGCATAAGATTTCTTGGGTAAAGAACAGGTTTGGCCATGCTGTACCAAAGCTCTTAGTAATTTCTGGGAATTTGTGATTGCCTTCACCCAGACAGAGTGAAGAGATGCATATACCTTTTTTTCCTTAGAATGCACTGAAGGAAAAAGTCTTTCTACTGCTGTTGTGTATTACTTCTACTTACTTCTCTGTAATAAGGTGAAGCTCTCCTCAGGATCCAGGGTTATTTGCAATATAAACATGAAGAAGAGTAATTTTTCAGCTTTGCTCATTAAGTTCCATCAAGATGATTTTAAAACCAGCACAGAAATTCAAATGGTTTGACCTTACTATGGGAACCACACATACAACCAATCAGAATACAGCCAGAGGGAGCAGTACATGACCAGACCTGTGTCATTTGGCTGCAGAAAAAATAAAGCCTGGAGGAACGAGTTGCATTAATGGTACTTAAGAAGTTTGAAATTGTCCTACATCACTGTTTTCCAGTGTCATTTCAATACCTATAATTTCTGTGACAATTATATATAATTTCCATTTTTCCAAATATTGTGTAATACCTGTGAGACAATTTGAGGAGTAAAAATTGAAGAATGAAAACAGAATATGAGATTTTTCCCAAATTTGCTTGAAGTGTTTGGAAAATTCCTCAGTATAACAGTGGAAATTGTCTCTTCCTTTTCTAGTGTTGGGTCTGTCCTGTCTCAGAGCATAAGAAAATAATAGTTTTCAAGAGGATGGCAAGATGTTTCTTGAAGTGGTGGAATAATCTGTAAACACGTTTAGAATGAGACAGAAAAGCTTCATCCAGCTGGCAAATGTGGGAAACTTTCTAGCCGAAGCATCTAACAGCTGTCGAATGGTTGAGAGAGCTGTTTCTGAACTCAAGTGAAGTTCTCCCCCTGCAAATTCTTGGAGCAGCTTCCCTCAATTGCTGTTTATTCTATTGATTCACTGAAACATATAGGTAGAAAAACATCATAGCTGGTTGATCCCTTCAAGTAAGTATATTTTTTACACCTGTATACCATAACTAGATTTTGGCTATTAATAGTATTGCAAATTTCTGTTCAACTGTAGGCAGGTAGTAGAATCTGAAAGGTATTAATGTCAAACCAAAAAAAGAAATATTTCATTTTTTAAGCATCACGAAAATAATCTGCATTTCTTCATGCACAGGAATGCAGTTTTGACAGGGCAATAAACAGTACTCACTCTCTGAAGGTTTAGAAGATCTATTGAAATAATGTACAGCTGTTAACTGAAGCAGATAGCACAGCATAAGGAGGATTTATAGTTGCTTTTCTGGTAGTTCCAGTAGTTTAGCAATAAACAGCATCAAACAAATACATTATCTGCAATATGCACTGTAAGTGGTCAAATATCAAGAGAACTAAATCCTTTCTTTTGCATTATTCCAATAAGAACATGCTTAATTAACTGTTTGAAATGTGATCTTTGGGGCTGTTAACCTTGAGAATTCTCTTTGTTTATCCCTCTTCACTGCTCTTCTGACCTCTCATTACAAAGGCAGTCACAAGAATTGTTCTGAATATTAACCATTATGTGGCGCAAGATGGAAGACAAAACAAATTACCTTGGCAAACAAATTTTCTTACCAAGGAAATCTCATATCTCCAGTAAAGCAGCATGAAATATTTGGATTAAGGTGATGCTTTTGATACCAACAAAGATGGCATGTCTCAAATTTGAGTAGGATTAGCAAAAAAAAAAAGCCATTTTCTATTTTAAATCACACATTTCTCATAAAGCTTTGAATAGGTCACCTTTTGCTCTGACTCTCCCTGAAGTATTCTCCTGAGATAATGTGTGTTAGGCATACACCATTGCATATACCCTAATTTATTCTGTACCCCTAGTTGTCTGAGACTCTCACATGGTTAGAGGGGTCAGCTCAGATGAAGCCCCATTCCCTCTGTTTTTCAGAATGAGAAACATCTTGACCCAGTGAACTTGCTTTAAGGCATTAGTTCAGGTGTTACGACACTACTTTGGTTTCATGGGGCAACAACTGAGGCATAAGAATGCCTCAAGGAAAATACCACTCCAGAATATGATGTGCCTAGAATTAATGTAAGAATAGCGGCATTGCCAAACTGCTGGTGCAAGAAGGTCATTCATAGTCTAACCATCTTTCCCAAGTATCGTTTCCAGAAATTATATGTTGTAGTGAAGCAGAAGACAAAACCCCAACCCAAATTTGCCATCCGCAACTAACCTGCAGAGCCTGGTAGGAGTTGCTGGTGCTGGGGAACAAAGAGGAAGGATGTGGTCCATGAGAGCAAGTCACGGTGCTGCTCTCCAGCCAGGCTTGCAGAGCCAGGGAGGTCTGCTCTTCGCCACCAGTTGTACAAGAAAGTTTGCCTGGTTTGCAAGTTTGAAGAAACATGGTGTGGAGCCAGCCCTGGATGTCGGTAAGACATGAATAAGGGGATGGTCCAGAAGGCAGAATGCCAAAGATGCCTGTCAGGACAAAGTTCATAGGTAGAGGTACCATCTCCAGTTAGCCCAACCAAAGTTAAGGGAAATTAGAAAGCTTTAACCAAGCAAGAGATCACTAATCAAGTGCCTCTGTTTTTTTTTTTAAACTATCTAGAAATACTGCTAGTATTGTTTAACTATCCTGACTATAGCAAAATACTGTTAAAACCACCTTGGACTTGCATGGAAACCTTAACATCTGTTTGGTTGAAAGAGATTTTACACTCCAGAGAATGCAATTGTTGTAAACAATTATCTTCCAGGCTCTTTGTCAAAAAACTAAAATTCAGTCCCAGAGAAATAGTAGAGAGAGACACAAAAACATTTTTACCTTTTTATTAAAATTATCTGAAAGTTCTTCCTAAATTATATTAAATACCTAGTAGAATTGAAAAGCAGGGAAGTGGCAGGGAATGAATCCTAACTTTTCTTAAGACTTTAATCTAGCAAATATTCAAATAATGGAAGATACCAGCTCTAATGGAATTTTCGTAGTGATCCACTGAATGTATTTAAGATTTAAAATGAGATTTCCTCTGCCGCCCAACTGGATAATAAATAACGTCTATGAAAAGGTTGATGAGATGCAAATAGTTGAATGGAAAGCAGCACAAATTAACAAACGTTGCCATTTACACAGGAATACAGACTTTGCGGGAAGAAGAGTTTGCTGGCACTTAATACCTGAATGGTTTAAGGGTATTTAGCTTACTTATGGATCTTAACCTCATTAGCTTCTGATGACCAAGAAACTCTTTTTCATATTAATATACTTCTATAAAATATACTAATTTATGTCTTTAACTTCAGGATTACTTTCCTGAGGATCTCTCTCTAGCAAAAAATAGCTCCTAAGTAACAGTCCCATCAGGGCCATTTATATTGTTCAGATGACATTGAAGACCACTAATAAAATGCTAAGCAAACCATTGCCATTTCAGTATTACCTTTTAATCAAACAGGTGCCCTATCTTATCTAAGATTTCAAATAAATTCAAAGCCTCTGTACTTAAAGGAGATGGGCCACCTGCCACACTAGTGAAGAATTTACATAAATTCTTTCTTTTAGAAAGTAAGCTTTTTAAGGTCACCTTAAACAGTTATTTTTTCTTCAGAGAAGATTTCTAAATCCCTTCCTCTTAAAACTTAGCTACTATAATTTAAATGGGCTACTGAGTACAATCCATAAAAATCTGCACTATACCCAAACAGCTCATTAGACAACAGGGCTAATAGCAAGATATACTTATTTTTTTTTAAAAAGGGGTTTGGTTAATGAAACTGTTCTCTTGCTTTGTTTTGAAAATGTAAGCCATAAGCTATTTTCTTCCCCCCTGCAAATTTTTCCCTCCCAAAATCATTTGTAAACTTTGAGAAATGAGATGCTGACTGCCTGTTACAATTTTGAATATCAGGAACCTAATGTTATTTTCTTATTTTTTGTTGTATTAATTATTTCTTGTATTTATAGTGTGTGCCTTTCTGTCGTGTTTGCTCCAGAATGAGGCATTATAACTCAATTGGGTGTAGTTTTGTTTTATTCAAAAATTAAAAAAAAAAAGTTATTGTAGAAAAATGTACTAAAATTAGCTTCTGCCTTCAAAATGAAAAATGTGTTTTAAAAAAAAAAAAATCCCCTTAATTGTTGTTTACAGGAATCCTTTCAGTAAATACATAGTCGTCTTTCACTTTTAAGACACTGTGCTATAGAAGAAAAGTAGCTAACTACTAGTTTTCCATTGGCTTCTTGACCTTTGGACCTAGGGTAGTCAAAAGTCACTAGGTCAAGATGGAAGAAACAGGAGAAAGAACTGAGAGGCTTGGACTGGAAGCAATGCTTATGTCTGATCAATATGTTTGCCAAGTTATTACTATCCCTTTAATAATAAGTTCTTGTATGAAAGCACTGTAATAACACTGCTTTTTTGGTTATAGGAAATGAGTGTGTAAATCCTGTGCAATGGTCTTAACACTGTCCTTTCCACACTTTGCTGTAGCATAAAAACTCTAAGGGAGGTAAGGAAGAAGAGAGGGGGGGATTGTACTCAGCTCTGAACCCTTGTTAGCCCAGTGGTTTGGAAGCTCATTCGAAATATGGAAAACAGTTCCTCCCTCACTGTTCTCTCACCTTGCAGGTTGTTCACCATCCCCAGGGGACTTGACAATTTTCTTAGGAGAGTTTCCTAATTTGTCAAGGCCATAAACCTCTTATCAGAGTAAGACCGTAACTGTGTTGTCCAATGGTTGGAGTGTTTACCAAAGATAAAATGAGATACAGAAAAGAAGGTGAGTCTGAATCCTCTGTGTGAGTACCCCACTAGAAGACTATCCTTGCTTGAAGGAGAAGCACAGTTAGGTCTGAGAGCTTTATTACTGCCTTCCATCAGAACAGTTAGGCAATTGATGACTGCATTTGAACATTGGGCTATTTCTGTAAGTCCTCTGTAAGACCTGGCCCAGTAGCAGAACTCGCAACAGGATAAGTAGCAGATTACAGGGGAGTCTAAGGAGGTGACACAGTGACCTCTGTAGTTATGGGGGCGGTCACAGGAGCAGCCTGAAAGGACTTTGAGAGCAGATCTAGGAAGAGTGTGCTAAAAGAAGAACTTTATTATTGTTGTTTATTTATTACGATTAGCTTCTTCCAGTCGCTTACTAATTTCCAGGAAATATCCTCTGCCTACTTAGTACTGCTTCAGTTAATGTTTGGTGCACTCAGTTTAAATTAAATACCATATTATACAATAGCAGATAGAGCAAAAACTAACTGTTGAACACTCATCTCCACCTGTAACTTTTCTTGTGCTGCCAAAGATATCAGGGTATATTTTTCAAATATATATATTAAAAAAAAAAATATATGTCAAGACTCAGAAATGGATGGATTTTAGTTATTTTGGAGGCTTTGTTCTTTTTTTTTTTTTTTTTTTCCTTGTTATCATTGGTGTGCTTTTTTTGTTTGTTTGTTTTTGCCCTGAACATCATGGTGGATTTATTTCCTGAAAATAATTTGGGCAAGAATTCCAGGGAATTTTGTTGCCTTTGATATTTTGTATGCACACTAGGAAAATGGAGAGAAAAAAAAAAAAAAAAAGCAGGTGATTTTAGGTGAGCAACAAAAAAAAATTTCTTGCCTTCCCAGAAAAAAAAAAAATCTACAAGAAATACTATCTAGCAAATTACTGCTGCACAAATTACAGTAGACATGTGAAGAATTGCTCAAACTCAGCTTGTGCTCCCTGCCCCTGCAGGGCTCCCTTGCACAGGTGCTGGCGGGGCTGCTCAGGGTGTTCTGGTCCCACCTGCTCCCAGCAAGCTTGAGACAGCAGGTTACAGTGCTCCCTGCTTTGGGAAGAAAGTTGGTTTTCGAGGGCAGGAATCCTAAAGCAGCACTGGCAACTTTGTGAAAATGAGTATTTATAACCAGCAGTGGAGGTAGGCAGCTCTTCTTTCTGTAGATTTGAGAGATTTTAGCCGGTTTGGTATCAGTTTGATCTCAGAAATTTGTGTTAAAATCATGTTCTCCTGCTTAGCTTCAGTATCTTGATATAAACAGGTTTGTTTGTTTGCTGGGTTTGGAGGTTTCAGACAATAAACCCAAAATAAAAATAGACCTCAAAGAGGCCAAATTTTTAAAAGGCAAAAAAGTTCCAAGCTGCTTCTAGGGGAGTTTCTCCCCAGAGCTGTGTCACAGCTACGCTATTAGTGTTTCTGAATGGCAAAGAGGCAGCACAGCCCATCAGCTTCCTGCTCTCCCTGGAGAGCCACCTGGAAATCAGGCACAGGTGAAACCTCACACATTATGTGGGCCTTGCACACAGTTTCATTTGGGGTGTTGCTTTCTGGTTTTAAAATGGGAGTTGCTGTATAATGAAGCAGCTGAGACAGCCTCGGGTGTTGTGTGTAGTTCCCCCAACTGGAGTCTGGAAAGCCATAGTAATGGAGCCAGGCAGCCCCCTTGACTTCATTCTGGTCTGTGAAGAGATTGATCTTGGCTTAAAAGCAAACAAACTGTTGCTTCATTTAGCTATTATAGTCAATGCTCCAAAAGCCCAGGCAATCTTCCTGTGTCAGGGAGCATATGGCAAACAGCATTTGGCTGCCCAGTTGCCCAGGTAAGTGTGATCTAAAGCGAGATTAAAAATGGTGCTGGTGACATCTTGCATCCAGCATGAGCTGCTGTACCTGAGCACTCATAGTAATGCAGTAGCATAAGTGTAAATATGTGCAGTGGCCTTTCACATATGTCAGGTACTTTCTATTTTATGTTTCTACCTCTAATCAAATGTGTGAACTACTGGAAGCATAACTTTCCTTGGCATTCTAGGAAATGGAGCCGGGTTTCATGGAAACACTCATTTTCATAAAGCGAGATTACAACTGTGTACGGCGATTTGGGAGGCTTAAAGTAACTAGCCCTGAATACTTTATAGGTGGGATGTATCTTCTATGTTGATGCCACTAGAACACATGGGCTGTTAAATATGGCTAAAATGCCATATGATGCTTAAACTGCTCTTAAACGGGTGTAGCCATTCTAGCTTTGCGTGTATCAACAAATAAATCAGTATTGCTCATAGCTCCTATTAAGTTATTGTTAGGGCTACAGCGGTACTTACATTTTTCTGTCATGTTGAACAAGTGGGAGTGTTACTTTTAAAATTAAAACTATCGTTATTTGTGAATATAAATACAAGAAAAGCCTGCAAGTAGCAGTCTTCAAAGACTCAAACTATAAATGAGAAAAATTTTACTTTTCCAGACTTTGTTATGACATCGATGGGGGAATTGCTTGTTATTAGCCACAGTGACTGTACAGTAATACAAATACACACCTGTTAATTGAGTATAGTTGCCTGTGAGTCTGTAGGGGGTCGACTAAAGGGCAGAACCTAAGGAACTAAAGATATAGTCTTAGTTGGCTGTGGCTTTATTTACAGTTCAATGCAATATTAATAATTTAAATCACCTGAGATTCTCTTCCCAGTTTGTATTAACCTTGACTATGACATACCTATGTATGTGCCTTGTGTTTGCAGCTGTACCCATGCACAGCTGCTTCTGCTTAAGCCTCTTAATTGGTCTCATATGTCCACCCTGCTAATAAGCTCCTGAAGCAGGTTGTGGACTGTACAAGCTGCTATCCATTGTCCCTAAAAATTATTGTCCCTGTCTAAAGAACTGGATTTGAAAGATATGCACGTGTATAAATACAGCATATATACTTCAGTAACTTTAGTATGGAGTTGTAGCATCAATAAGCAGGGAAGAGAGGGCAGTAGAATGTAATGAGGTAAAGAATGTGTGTAATGTCAGTAGCCAAGTCATATTAGGTGCTTATAAAATTTCTGTGATATTTAATATTGGTATTTGTCTTTCTGCAGTAGAGATGTGAAGTATTGCATGTAGTGAACATTTTTAGTCTCAAATTTGATTACACCCTGTCTGGATCCCTAGCTGCTGCAAAATGATATTGGTGACCTTTTTATTTTATTTATTTATTTATTTTTGTAGTAGACTAGCAAACTTTTTGATCCTTTAGAGATCAGAGAAGCACACAGGCCTTAAAAATACTGTTCAAGTAAGAAATAATAAGAAGAAATTAATAAGAAATAATACAAAATAAGAAGATAATAAGAAATACAAAATTGTAATAAGAAATACAAAAGTCTAAGGGTAGCCTTCAGTGCTGTTTTCCATACACTTGCATTGGCTTGCTGACCATAGAACTATCAAACTAACTTCAAATGTTTTCAAACATGAAATCTTCTTATATTAGGAAGAGGAGCAGTTTTTCAGAAGGAACTGGTTGCTTCCTGTGCACAGCATTGGATTCTGAACATGTGTATTTCTTTGATGTTTATCCTAGAAGAGACTATGTCCATGTCCATATCGATGTCAATATCCATGTTGGGAAATTCAACTGCCGAGTGCTAGCCTCAAGGATATTGTTGGAGCATACTGAAAGTCAGTTAATCAGAGGCTTGTGGAAAGGTTGTTATTCTTCAGTACTTTGAGACCTGAGTGGCAGGAACACTTGCATTTGGTACAGTGCTGTGTAGGTATGTACGTTGTTGAAGGACTATTGGTAGGTGTAAAGTGTGCTGCTCCATTGATGGTGCCTATTTCTGGGCAGGTAAGGGCAGTTAGGGGAGGCTCATGCCACATCTGCAGTGTTTGGGTCTTTTCTCTTGTAGCAGCTTTTGCTTCCTTACAGCTACTGAAGCTGCAGCAATGCAGTAGTGCCAGAAGGATGGACTGATAAATCTCCTTCTACCTTAGCTGGAGGCTTAGCTGTTCCTTTTCCATACTGAGTTGGAGATAATAGAAGAACTCTAGCAGCTAATAAAAGATAGGCTTAGTGCATAGTCCTCCGTGTCCTCTGTGTGGTGATTTGATCAAGGAGAGAGTGGGATTCTAAAGAAATTGTAAAGCTATTAGGTTCCAGACTTATCCTAAAGATAGGAAGAAAATACTTGGCCTATCATTTGCAAGGGAGAGAAAAATCGATGTGGTGAAATTTGGAAAGATGTATGTCAATAATTTATCATGACTGACTTTCTTGAAATTGATACGAGATCCTTTTACTTTCATATATGTTTAATGAATATAATATATTACTGTTTCTGCATTGTGGTAAAATACACAGCATTTGTTTTAACCTAAAGTTTGTTCAGCTTCCTGGCATGACCTCTTATTTATTTATTGTCATATCTACTGACTTTGTAGGTGGTGAGAGGTATCCTAAAACTGTATAGTTTCTTTTCCAGAGCAATAATCGGTGGAGCCCAAACCTCTCAGATAAACCCTTAATGAGCAGTGCTCCTGTTCTATTAAATGAACTTCTGCATTTTGGCTGCATGCCAAGGTGAGTAGGCAGCTCTTCTGTGTGCATGAAAGTTAAAGTTTTCTCCTACCACCACAGTTCAGATTGAATACATGGGACTTTTGAAATGAAAGGTTAGCCAGTATATCTGAGCAGATGTCTGAAAACAGCTATTGATTCCATAATCCTCTCAGATGTTGGGTGGTGCTCCTGTGAGCAACCTCATTGACTTCTGAATTATTGTAAAGAGTACTAAGTGGTGTTAAGGAGTGAAGGATTAGGCTATTCATTTCAAAGAACCTGGTGCATGCTTTGGTATTTGCTTATTTAAGAAGAAAGGAAGATAATAAGCACCAGAGTCAGAGATTAATAAGTTAGCAATCTGACGTACCTGGGCAGTAGTTTGTCCATGTGCATGTTGTTTGTTTTTGTTCTATTATCTGGAAATACCTCACAGGCAACACTTGCAGGATGAAGAATGGAAGGAAACCTGTGTATTGTGTTTTTGCAAACATGCTCTTGGCTGAGTTGCTACTCAGCCAAGAAATGTCAAACTCCTTTAGCTCAGTCTGATAATGAATTGTGTATACAGGTCACTGATTCTTTTTTTAATCCCAGTGAGCAGTAATATCAAAAGAATTTCTGGTTTTATACATTTTTAAAGACACAGCTAACCAATGGAATTGCACTACATAGGAATATAAACACAACCCTCAAAGATGGATATTGCCCAGAAAGGAAGTGTCACATTTATAAAGGACGTGAACATATGAAATAGCAGTATTCTGTTTAAGTCTAGTTTTAACTATTGGTAATGGTTTTAACTATTTTCTCTCTTGCTCTTAATTGAGCTGTAATACAGTATCCGCCTCAGGTCTGGACTGTCATATATAGTTTGAGCATTTATCCCTGGTTTTATTTTCTTGTATAGTCACTGGCTACATTTGTTCTTTAAATTGTTAGAAAATTTCATTAGGAAAGAGTTTAAAATGTGCTTCTTTCAATATAGCTGTCTAGCTATAGATACACATCTGTAGCTGTGTTATCTATCTATGGATAAATAGATGTCTGCACTGACAACTTGGGCAATTATTGTGAATCCCATGATGCCCCTTCTCTCTTGGAGAGAAGTCTGTGTTCTATGGAATGCTACTCCAAATTAGCAAAGGGACTGCCAAGCCATGAGTTTTGGCACCGGGAAGTTTCCTTGATGTCTGTATGTGTCACTGCCCAGTTGCTCCACCTCATCAGTCAAACTCAAGGAAGCCGCTGGCTCCATCGCAGGGGACGTCGTGGTCTGCAGTGTCAGTGGGAGCGTTCCACGGGGAGCTCCTGACCTGCGTTTGTGCGCTGCAGCTGGGAGATGGAGACAGTCTAAAGAGGTCCCGTGCATGGCAGCTGCACAGTGGCATGGGTTTTCTTCCCTTTTGAAATGGAATAGACCTCCCTGAAAAATGAATAGTACCCAATCACTTTCAAAAGCAAATTTATCTGTTCTCCAGCTGCATCTGACTAAGAACTGACCAGTTTGTGAAGAATGTAGTAATGATAAGCGGACTACTTGGTGTTTATGTTTTCAGTGCTGGTGTATCAAAGGGACCTATATGTAACTTAAGTTGGTCAGACACTTTGCTTAGGAAATTTTGTCACAAGTGTGTGACTGCTTTGTAATAGCTACAAGGATCTTTGTTAGGAATTGTATTTTTACAATAATATCCTAAATTGTTATGTTTGTTAAATAAAGATAGTAATAATATGCTCAGTCTAGCAAAGCAATGTTGACACTTCTACTTAGGAATTAAGATATAATTACTTTGGGGGGAGTGGGGAAGATGGCTAATTTGGTCATCACTGCATCTCATACAGTCATTCACAAATAAAACAGGTGCATTAAGAAAAAAAGAAGATATAGTTATGCACTTAGCAAAATAGCTGTGTTCCTGAAGTTAATTTAAAAAATGTTCTGATAGCTTATTTTTACATTTTCATTTTTCAGATTCATTCAAGGCTTCTAATTTGAAAGCCCTCAAGTGTCACTTCCTTCCAGCTAGTGTGTCCAAGCACAGTCGAAGACAGTGCTTCCTTTTGTCTCAGGAGAGATGCAACCTACAAAAAGATGGACTAAATGCTAGGACTTGCGTAGTTTTATATTGAAACCTCAAATACAGTGGAAAAAGACTGTTCCAGAGCACTGATGAAGGGTTCAGACAGTAAGGTGAGTGGAGACTTCCAATCACTGGTGAAATTAGTGTTTTTTTGAACTTGGCAACAAATATCAAGGTAAGCAAAAAGATTAATTTGTTGATTTGTCTATACATTTTTATGCCCAGGTAGATGGACTCTTGTCAAAGGCTTTCCTTATAACTGTTAAGTATGAGAAGATAATTGCACCATCAAAAGGCTCTTCTCAGGATGTACTGTCCCTTTTACAAGGGATCCACTTATGTAAATAGTTATTCTACCATCTTCCTGGGTCCAATTCTATGCCTCTATTTGTGCAACTCTGGAGAAGGATCAGTGTGTGACATAGCAGTATAGCTATTACTATAAACCTAATTCTGTAAAAGATCTGTCTGGTGCTTTGGACTGCAGGTCATAATTGCCACTGTAATCAGCTCTGAAATCTTAACTCGAAACACATTGAAGTGTTGCCCCAATGAATTGTCAGAGGTTCCCACTATGTATTCAGCTCCTAAAGGCCAATGTATGTACGAGTGCCCAGGTTCTCTTTGAGGGCCAGTCACAGCCTCTGTCTGGTAACCTGGAGATCAGCGATGAAGACAATCTGAAAGAAGTGAAGGTCTGGGTTACGTGAGGCCTGCAACATGGGGAGCTCAAGATACTTGGTGTACCAGCCAGCCTCAAGTACTTCACTGCTGCAGAGCTGGAAGCGGGACAGGTGATTTACCAGCACAATGGCAGCAAGCAGAGCTATAGTGGCAACATTGTGTTCCGCATGGCAGATGGGCAGCACCAGGTTGAATTTCTGTACCCTATCACCATTGTTCCTGATGACAATCAAGCACCACTGCTGAACGCAAACACTGGATTGGTGCTGAGTGAACACCAGACTGTCCAAATCTCACCTTTTGTGCTCAGGGCCACAAACGTTGACTCAGACGATCTTTGGATACAATTTGTCCTGGTTGGAATCTCGGTGTCACTACTACACTCTCGTCACTTTGGGGAGCTGCTGCTGCATCAGACAGAGCCACCAGCATCTTATGAGAGCAAAGGAAGTGAATCAGAGCTGGACAGGGACTTTTCTGCCTTTCCTTGGCACTTTGTAGAGAACGAAGGAGTGTATGAGAGGGTGGTAAGAGAGTGGTAGCAGCACGACATCCTCGACGGGAGGCTGTTCTTCAGGCACACGGGAGCTCACAGCAGCAGCCCAACAATGGGCCGTGTCGTGTTCCGTCTGCAGGACAACAACGACCCCCCCCAACCAGTCTGGAGAGCACGTGCTCACTGTCAAGGTGCAGGCAGTGGACAGTCTGCCACCGGCGCTGTACCCGGGGACTAGCCTGCAGATCACAGTGCAGGAGTACCAGCTGACTGCGTTTAAGAGGCGCTATTTAAGTACACTAACTTGGACATGGATGTCAGGGATTTGAAGTACACTTTGCTGACTCCCCCAACTGACATGGATAAGAACCACTCTGTGGTCGCTGGGGGGATTGTGTTGGCTGACAGCCCTGCGACATCTGTTATGTACTTCACCCAGGCCCAAGTCAGCCATCACAAGGTGGCATATTGACCTCCAGATCAGGAGTTGGGGATCACACCACAGGTGGTTCAGTTCACATTCCTTGCAGAGGATTCAGCTGGCAATTCTTTACCAGGTACTTTCACCCTATTCCTGCGGCCAGTGGACAACCAGCCGCCTCAGATTACCCATACAGGCTTCACTGTACTTGGGGGAATCAGCTTGCTTCTCGCCAGCAATGAGCTGGACGTCACTGATAAGGACACAGATGCAGACCAGATTGTCTTCACTGTAACTCGAGCTCCAGGGCACGGCCATCTGCTTTATCTGGAAGGGGGTCAAATGGTGGAAGGAGAATCTTTCCTACTAGGTGATATTGCCAGCAGGCGCGTCTCCTACAAGCACAGTGGTGATGAGTTCGCCAGTGATTCTTACCAGCTGGAAGTGAGTGATGGAGTCCATCATGTGCCAATCACAGTCAAGATTGCTGTGCAGTCTGTGGATGATGAAAACCCAACATCACTCTCCCTGGTGGTCACAGACAGGCAGGAGCAGCCCTTCATGTCTTGGAAAATGGTGTTGCTGAGATTACCACATCGCTTATCCAAAGTACAGATGGGGATACAGATGACTTGGTCCTCACCTTCATTGTGCAGGATCCCCCCAGGCTGGGTGACATCCTTGTGCATGGAGTACAATCAGAAAAATTTACCCAGCGTGACATCATCAGTGGAGTTGTAGCTTATCACACACCAGTGGAGAGATTGGCTTGAAAAAGAGGTATGATTCCTTCGATCTCACCATCTGTGACCTCTCCAGTGAGTGGGTTGTGGGAGGCAGCACAGTGCAAGGTGTGCGTGTGGCTGTTATTGTGTTGCCTGTGGACAACATTGCACCTGAAGTGATGGTTGCAGCAGAGCAATTCCGTGTCCTCGAGGGAGGGAATAGTACGCTGACTCTTGGTCAGCTGGATGCAGGTGATGTAGATACTCTCAGAGATGACATTTTGTGCGTTATCACAGGTCAGTCCACTTCAGGATATTTGGAGAACATCCATGGTCCGAGAAGTCTAGAGCTGGTACTACCATCAGTGCCTTTTCCATCGGCGATATTCGTCTGGGTCGTATCAAGTACATCCAGAGCGTTCACAGAGGAGTGGAGCCTGTGGAGGACAAATTCACTTTCCAATGCTCTGACAGCATTAACTTCTCTCCTTATAACTTCTTCCCTATTGTCATCCTCTCCACCAATGATGAAAAGCCAAAGCTGTTTGTACCTGAATTCACAGTGCTTCAGGGCACAAGCCTGGTAGCTGACACATCCATCCTCAATGGAGCTGATACAGACCTTCCACCAGGTAAGCTGCACTTTGATATTGCTGTCCCTCCGAAGCACAGGCAGTTTGTGCAGCAGCTGTCCACAGGCACAGCACCTGCTCACAGCTTCACCCTGGAGGAGATCCAGGAGGCTTCCAACATTATGTATGAGCACAATGACTCGGAGACAAAAGAAGATAACTTTCAAATTCAGCTGAGTGATGGGCAGCACACAGTGGAACAGAAAGTATTGATTATGGTGATCCTGGCAGATGATGAGACCCCCAGGATGGCAATCAACAGTGGGCTGGAAGTAGAGATTGGCAAGTCCAAAGTCATCTCTAGCCAGGACCTTAGAGCCACGGACATCGATTCAGGGGACAAGAACCTTGCCTACATCATCCGTTTGGCACCGGGGCAGGGTTTACTTCAGCACCTGAACAGACGAGGGGAAGTACTCTGCAATGTTACACAGGGCATGAACTTCACCCAGGATGATTCAGACCAGGGCTTTATCTGTTACATTCACACTGGCCTACACAGTCTGTGATCTGATTAAATTTGATGTGACCAATGATATTAAGCCCTTGATAGACAGATGCTTCTGTATTACCATCAGTGGCATTGATACGGTCTTCCCTGAGGTGATCAACAAGGGGTAGCTCTGAAAGAAGGTGGAAAGGTGACGCTCACAACTGACCTGCTCAGCACAAGTGATGTGAACAGTCCTGACGAGAACTTGAGCTTCAGCATTACCTGGTCCCCTACCCAGGGCCATTTAGAGAACTCAGACAGTCCTGGGGTACCTGTTGTTTCCTTTACTCAGCTCCAACTTGCTGACAACAAGATTTACTACATTCATACTGCAGAGGATGAGGTGAAGATGGACAGTTTTGAATTTGAAGTGACCAATGGATATAACCCAGTCTTTTGCACTTTCAGGGTCTCCATTACAAGCGTGGACAATAAAAAGCCAATTCTAACTATTGGTGACCTTGTAGTTGAGGAAGGGGAGACCAGACTGATTACCCCTTTTAAACTGAGAGTGGAAGATAGGGATACACCTGACTGTTTGCTCCTCTTCACAGTCACTCAGGTTCCTGTGCACAGCCAGATTTTGTACAACAACAGCCACCCTGTAACCACCTTCATCAAACAAGACTTGAACGAAGATCTTATCAGCTGGAGACATGATGGTACAGAAACCAGCCAGGATAGCTTCTCCTTCTCTGTGACCAACAGGACCCACACAGACTTCTGTGTTTTCCCTGACACTGCCATGGAGACCCATCAGCCCCAAATGCTGAGGATTCGGATCAGTTTGCTGGACAACGGGGTGCTGCGATTTGTGGTAAACAAGGGTGCCCCCACTTTGAGGAGACTTACAACTGGGCAGCTGGTCTTCCTCATCTCTAGTAAGGCACTAAAGGGAGAAGACCCGGCTAGTTCACACAAGCTGTTGGAATACAAAATAACAGATGGACCAGAGCATGGCTTCATCATTAATACTGGCCTTGGAAATGAGAGCATTAGAACATTTATGCAAGGCTGGTGCTGGTGATTTTATTTACTTGTAATCATTAGGTTCAATGAGGTTCTGTTCTGCATTATATGATTTAGATCTCTCTGTTTCGGGAGATATAGAATGCAGTGTGTTTCAGTTATACAAAGTATATGCCCATGATCAGAATTAGAAATACATACATTTAAAAATGAAGCTTGATTTTTACCTATGAAGACACAATAGGAAAGTTCTGTATTTTATGTGCATGCATTAATGTGTTTGCCTGTGTGCATTAAATGTACGTTTTATCGTGTGTGTGCTATGGTACTGTTCATGAGGAGACAGGCTAAAATCTGAAGCAGTGATTTATGGATCTGACCTCAGTTTCTTTTCCAAGACTGGAGTTCCTGTTTTCCTTCCTGGAAATTAACCTGGGCTCAAAAATGATTGTTGTTTTCTGTAGAAATTGTTTGGAAAAGTGTCATGATCTGGTGTCAAGAAGGTGAGTGGGGGAAGCTCTATAGTTTTGATTGCATTTTGGGTGCTCCCATTCCACAGAGAAAGCTGTGTACATAGGGATCTGCTCGACCTCACCTGTGCTGAGAGAAGAGGGTCAAAGGATAGTAGAGCTCAATGAGAGCAGCAGGTCTCTCTGTAAGCAGCCCTGTGCTCAAGCAGATCCCAGGGAATTTATGGGATTCAGGAATGCCAATCACTGTCCATACTAGTACAGTGAAAGCTTTCCCAAGAAAACCTCCAGTCAGACCTCTGCCTCCACAAGTATGCTTTCCTTATCATGAGAGTGACAGTGTTTGCAGTTGACGAGAACCCAAAGTTGTCACACGAGAACAAGGGCAACTGATAACTCCAGGGGAGTAAGTCTGCTAATACATCAATATTAGCTGGAAAAATACTAATGATTTCTTCTTACTCCCTGGGAATTACCAATCAAAGTTGTATTGACTTTTACACTTATTTGTGATTAAGAAGGAAAACTTGCTGGGTTCTCTCTGCTGTTCTCATCTCTTTCCTGACCTGCAGTGTTTTTGTGTGTCATAGCAAAGCTTAAAAGGATTGATTACACTAATTTTTAAAAGGTGGGCAAATCTTTACTCCTCGTAGATGCAATTCAGCTATAGCAAAGTAACTCCTCTTAATGTGCTAAGACAAAAAAAATGTGAATTTAATATTAAAAATTTAATATGTTAATTTCATTGCCTTTTTACCCTGGTTCTTCAAGTTAGAAATTAAATTCATGTTGTGTTACTGAGCACAGAGCAACATAAAAAGTCGTGCCACAGTATACAAGTTTAGTTGCTGATACAGTTTGCCGCCAAGTAAGTAATCAAATCCTAAATTTAGAATGGTATAAGTTTTATATTATGCTGTGTAATGTTGTGATTATTCATGTTAAATATTCCTTTCTTAGCTGTTATTGATGAAATGAGGATAAGCTACCTCCTGAAAGAAGGTGATAATGCTACCAGGGACATCTTCTATTTCTCCATTGAAGACAATGGTAAGATTAAGATGCTTATGTATACATATTTTAGAATTGCACCATCTGGTGCCTTAAATAAACAAGTCATCCATTATTCATTTATAAGTAGCATCTAAAACTGCCATGATAGCAGTCCACAGCAAATCAAACTATTGTATTCATTTAGTGTATAATGTCACAATTAATGCGAACTACATAGCAAACTATGATCTCTTAATGGTATATAACAGTCAGCACTGTACTGCTAATTGTAGTCGCAGTCCAGGTCACCACTTGCTGAAGGGTGTCCTGATACTTTGTTCAGTATCCTTTGTGGAAGAGTGTTGTCAGTGGTAGTCAACCCCTCAAGGTCAGCTGTGTATGTTTAAAAACAAACAAAGAACAGTTCAGCCTTACAACATGGAGCACTGATAGGTTTGTAATCAAGGCCAACTGCCTAGTCAGGAGGTAAAATTAATACTGGCCTTTGTTAAATAAGGAGAATTCAGTTTCTCTAGATCATGGCTGAAAGTTTGGTTGCTAAGCTTCCCTGCCTTCTTTCCTGCTCTGCCTTTCCCTGCCTTTCAGAACAAACCTATTGTCCAACAATTCTCAAAGGTAATCCCAGAGATATCAGCAGGTATTACACTTTCTGAATATCCTAGAGTGAAGTTTGGGCTGAAAAAATAATTTGAAAACATTTAATCTATTTAAATGCTTCAGACTGATAGTGTATCTTTAGAACAGCTATTAGCTTGCCAGTTACCTACTCACACTGACGTTTTTACTAAGGACCATTGCAAAAAGTCTTAAACTCTTATTTGCAAGTGAGCAGAACCAGGTGATGCGTTTTGCTGAAGCACACCTTTGTTTTGCATAGGTTGTTAATGTTTCAGTGGGCTAGGGACTACTTATGGTAATGGAGAAATGTGTAGGCTGCATTATTTTGCATATTCACATTTTTAGTGTTATCATTCTGTTTTTCTTCACTTGATGCTTGTATTTAAAAATCTCTATTATTCTCTTCTGTGTATTGTTTCTCATAGGGTGTGATATTTTCCCAGTCATCTACATAAAAAAAATCTCAGTAAACTTAGTGCAAAATTTTACACATTCCTTGTAATTAAGGAGAGAGATGTTCAATTGAAACGTCTGTAGGGATATGCTTACACAGTAAGAGCTGCCAACTTCCTGACTAGTTTGATGTAATTATTCCGAAGCTCTGAGTACATGGAAGGTGTCAGGATAGCATTTAGCTAAAAGTAAATTTGTGTCCTTTGAGTATCTCCTAATAGGCCTCAAAATCATATCTGGAACACAATTAAAATGCTTTCTACAAAGCGGGTAGACTTGATTAAAACAAATTCCTATTGGTAATAAGAGGATAGTGATTGAAAAAGTGGTAGTTTGAGCTCAGTAAGGCTTCCTGTTCTAACTAATGCAAACTAGCAGTAGTGTCTTGCTCTATTGAAAATGAGTTGCTGTCTTCCATCTATAGTTAGTGTGCTTCTGTTCTCAGGCAGTATGCATTTAGAGAGTTAAACTACTTAGTTTAGAGAGCAAATCTGCTTTTAAGTTGGTGCAAAACCACCCTCTGAAGGTTTTTATTTTATTTTTTTATCTGGAAGCCCATCATTTTTCTCCAGAGGTAAGCAAGGCACAGGCAAAAACCATAGATCATCTGTAGATGTCAAGCAACAACAAGCAGCAGGGAATTCTGGTTTAGGGGTCACAGAAGTGCTGAATAGTTAGGAGGGGATATGTACTGCTCTTTGCTCTCCCATACTGTGTCATGGTTGTGCATCTTTCTTCTACCACTGACTTTCTTTAATACCTTCTGTAAGTTTCCCAAGAGAGTTGCTTTTGAATACAAGAGTATTACTGGATTTACCTAGATCTTAAGGCTGGAGATGTTTCATGACTATTAGTGTAGTCTGGTTGTTATTTTACAGATAGTTTAAACTAACCGTACTCTGTAAAGATGTGTTGAAAAGATATTTGCTATGAACCTATCCAGCCACAAGTGAGTATGTGCCTGAGAAATAAGCATTCTGTTATGGCTTAATAACTGCAGCACTTGGATAAACTGAGATACTCTGATTAGCTAAGATAATCCTATCTGTTTTATGACTTAGAGATGAACATAATACTTTCTCCATACCATTTCTAGTACAGCATTTAAGATCTTCAGACCGTGCTCTGAGAGTATTTATTAGCAAAACAATGAAATGAAGCACTTGTTTATTTCCAGTTGTTCAGAAATAATTGAATGCTTGGAACAAGTCAATTGCTATTGACACTTTGCACATATATGAAATATTACATAGCTTAAGGGAAGCTAAAAACATTTTCAGCCACAGTGCTTTTTCATGGGAATCCTGTTGGGGCAAGTTTCTCATGTTTACAAACAAAGATAGAATAATAAGCAGCTGGAAATGCACAGTATCCATAGTTGCTGAAAATTATTTCCTTGATAGTAAAGATTTGGGTAAGAGAATCATTTAGTTCAGCTGTAGTTACACGGAGCTTCTGGAAACTGGAAGATCTCTGTTTCATAATGAAAGAATGCACCAAGTCAGCCCTCATGGCTGGCACTTTATATCCTTGGCAACTTTACAGCTGGAAAGATCTTCTCTTTTAGAAGCCTCTAGAGTAACTGGGAGACAAAGCTATGAGAGACTGCAAATGGCTTTTGGTTTGTGCTTCCTCTGGTTATGCTGAAAGGAGAAGGTCGAACATTGGCTAGCTAAGGGAGATGGAAGAAACAAGCTGGATTTCACAAGCCAATTATTTTCTAGCTCTTTTTGTGCAGCTGATGCAGTTAAAATCAAATAGGGCTCTTCATTTGAGAAAGATTGGAGATAAATCCTTGTCTTTTGTTGCTAACATTTCACTTAGCATGCAGCAGAAGGTGCTGTGAACTGCTACCTCTGTTTCTTACAAACATCTTATTTTGCTGTCAGTTGCTGAATATACAAGTCCTTGGCCATGGCGTCGCTAAGTGGAGTAATGTGATAGTGATGAGAAACAATAAAAAGAACTACATGACTGAACAGATGGTGATTTTCATTCCTTATACACCAAGGAGCACAAGGGAGCCAGTTACTAGATGTTTTCATTAACGGCTCTTTGAGTCTTCACTAAACAGCACGATTCCTTCAGCTAGATAATCATCTTGCTGCTGCAGGTCTCACAAAATGGAGGAAGGAAAGCTGTGACAAGTGTGTTTATGAATGAAAGTATTTACTGACTGTGGGGCTATTTGTACACTGATACAATTGGCACAGCTGTGGGAATGCATGGCTATTGTCAGTTAGAAAGGTGTTCTAAGTGAGTAACTTCTGGGCATTCACTTGGAACTTGTTTGGTATGAGAAATGAGGTTGAAAAGTCAATGCTGTCATTACTATTATAGCACAGTGAAATGCTTTTAAAAGAAATTCTATCTGGATGAGGCATTTGATGTTTTTGGTGCCTTGAAGTACATTAAACTTACTCTCGCAGGAGCATTTACTTCCAAAGCAGTGCCTAGAGAAAGGCAGGGTTGTAATAGCCGTTGTAGGAGGCAGGAAAATTATCTGAAGGACCTGCAGGAGGAAAGGCAATGCACTGCTTCAGTGCCATTGGTAAAACTGAAGAAATAGCCTGCTGTTTTCTGTATTTCTATGTTCTGTCTTTGTGAGGAATCCTCTTAAAGCATTTATTTCTTCCTCGGTGCAAAGGAGACTCAGACCATTGTACCCGTGAGCATCCTGCCATGATTAAATGCTGAAGGCACATGTGAGGAGAAAACACACGTGTTTTTCTGTCTCGTTAGTTCTTTCGCACAGAGAATGAAGTTCATTCTGACAAAAGTGTAATCCTTTAAGGAGACGGTGTCCATTTTGAATAGAGCATTTTTTGTAACCTGGGTGTAGAAAAGATTTCTTTAGGCTTTTTATCTGGTTAACTACTGGTTAACTGTTCTGCCTTTTGAGAAAATTGTTTGGAAAGTTTTAATAGTGCAATGTATAAGGTAGAATGTCTGTTTTCAGAAAAGTGGATCTCTCTGACTGGAGGAAACAGTTCTTACCATTAAACTGAAAGTGTGGGGAGAAATACTCTACTCTTAATCAACTAATTATGGTGGCCACTGATAAATCTGAATTGTGCTTGTTCAGTCCTGAGCCAGTAGTTTCCACAGACCAAATGAGAGTAAAAGTTAAACACGAATAGCTGATTTCTTATTTTCTTCTAGGCCTGATTATGATATGTTAAATTTGTTCAAAGATGTATAGTGGAGCAGTGACATGCAGTAAACTCAGAGCTGGTTAATGTTGTCTTTACTATATTTGATTTAGGAAACTTTTTTTTCCTCTCTGATTTTCATGCAGAGGTCAGCGCTAAGCAGTGCCTTTCCACCTTGTTTTATGTTCAGTCAACTTTTGTATGAGGAGCTCTGTTATTTACCAGGAGAGTTCACTCTTTCTCTTTCGTAGTTTTTAGTACACTTAACCTTTTGACATTCCTGTCATTGATGCCTTTCAGTCCTTTTTTTTTTTTTTTTTTTTTTTTTTTTTTTTTTTTTTTTTCCCTCCCTCAATTACCGTTGCCAAAAGAGTAATGAGAGCTTCCTGATAATGGAAAGCTGCAAGGTTTTGCTAACTGAACTTTGTGAGAGTGGTTCAGGCTTCTTTCAAGCAGTGTGTAGAATGCTGTTTTAAACTTGGAATTCTGTTTGGATAAAGGAATCCTACTGAAATGCACTGAGGAATATTTGCAGACAACAAAACATTAAAGAAAATTCTGCATTATGTACTTCTAGTTATTCAAAAGTAGTCTGTAGAAAGAAAAGTTTAGAACATGGGTATTAATTTGTTCTATGTATTCTGCTTGACAGGGTCCTGAGCAATGTGACTAGACCAGATCAAAAGATTTTCTTTGCTGAGTAGCATTAAGATTGAAGTTAAAAAAACATTCCTGAGGAATAAATGTCCACCATCTAATTTGTCCACAGATTATTTAATTAGTATCATAATCTTTTCTGCAGATTCCAGGATTAGCATAAAGGAATTACTTGCCAAATTGGTACATCCATGAGTTGAAGGTATTATTCTCCCCTTATATGCTGCACATTCCATTATGAAGTCATCAATTTTTCTGCAATGACAATCTATTTACTTTGAGGAGTTTGGCTTTTCTTAGGTCTGCAGCAATTATTTCCGATTTTCAACTGAAATAATCTGCTGCATATGCAAATGGCACTGCCATTACTAATTTTTTCATGTCATAAAACTGCTACCAAACTTTCCTCACTGTGATATACAGCATGTAAATGATGATGATGCTATTTTCCAGGGACAATTTATTTGCTTCATGAGCTCTGTGTATTTAAGTGAGCTGGCTTTCATGCAAAAGCTTCTAATTCCACTCTGAGTACCTGCTTCACCTTCTCCCTTTTACAGGAGCTGGCAAAGTGTGGCAGTATGAACACCTTTTGTAGTGCACTTTGGCAGTGTTTTTTATGATGCGTTTCACCAGGGGAAGGGGTAAAATTTGGACCAAAGTTTGGAGTCTGCATGGCCTGAAACATGAAATAGTCATATCTTATATTTCCATTCTATCTCTTGGCAATTCTCCAGAGTTCAGACAAGAATCCATTGTGTCTGGTGAGTGGTCTTTCTATTTTTGTATATGGATTCCTAGTTACTGTATTCATTTCACTTGTCTGCACTGTACCAGCATCCACAAAGCACGTTTATCATACGGTCGTTTCAGTGCTTGTGGCAGAGTCTGTTAGGTGTTTGTATTCTATTGATAAAAGGCTCGTTGTTTACAAATCATATTCTCTTTTTATTTCTTTGTGTCTTTCCAGATACAGAGACTTTTGTAAGAAGCAATAGCCAGCAAAGTTCCTATTTCCCATGTGTCTTCTAAGTGTCTTTACTGGATCATAGGCCTGATTTTGGGGCAGACTGTTACTGTTTGAGCTGTTGGGCTACATGGAGAAGCTTAATTTGTTCTTAATGTAAATTAAACATAGAGGAAGAGTTAGACCTAACTCATGATAAGCAGGCTAAGAATATGTGTATGTAAGAATATGTATGTGGGTGACCTTTAATAAATTTGGGTTCTATCTCTGTAATGATACAAAGTTGCTCGGAGAGACAACTGGAGATTCCTCAGATAGTGGTAAGTAGTGCTTTAGTAGCACATATCTAACCCTGTCCTTGCCCCAGCTCCCCTTCTTGAGCCCTCAATTTAAAAAAATTTCCATCCTCTTCTAAAAGTGTTCTTGATGAAAGCAGCTTTTCCTGTTTCTACTTATCTTCTCCGTACCTTGTCTGTTATCCATCAGTAATTCAAAGTTTCTAAAATCACTAAAATCATATGTTACAATCTTCTATTACAAAGCATATTGCATTCTGCATAAGGCCTGATTTTGCTAGGAAAAACAAACAAACAAAAAAACCTTAAAGAGTCAAAAGCTAATGGCTTCAGGACCAGTTATTTGATTACCTTTGTATGGAAACAGGGGAAGAGGCCAGATCGCATAAAACTTTTACAAAATACTTCTGAAGAATTAATTTTCAAAAATAGGAGAAAAAGGCATACTAAATTTTGTCTTTTTTAAATAGCATTGTGTTCATACTTTGATTCTTTTTTTTATTCTGTTTTCGTTCATGTAATTGAAACTATTGTTTTTAATAAACATTTTTTTCCTGAAAATAAGAAATGAAGCTTAGTCATAACTTTCAAATATTTTGCAGAATTAATCATTCATAAATCAGGATATGGTATCTCCCCTGTGTGATACTACAGGTTGCCTACATTTACTAGAAGCAGCTGAATTCAGGTCATGGTCATTATTTGATGTTAATAGGCACATACTAGCATTGTTAAAGAGCACCCTTAATGCACGTCTACAATGTGACCTGCCCAAAGCCTTTCCACAGCTTAATCCTGCTCCTGACAGAAATAATCTCTGCAGAACTAGTCTTTGGGAGTTATTGGTGGCTCAGTTCAGGAGCTGGAGTGCTGAAGCACAGACATTGCTTCCTGACCTAGCCTCGAGCCGGTGGGAGATGTGGAGGGGTTGGCACTGGAAGGTTTTGGAGAGTGGAACGTTGTTTCTAGCATTATGTACCCCTTTCCCTTGAATACCTAAAAAACAGACTGGGTTTGTTTTGATGCTGGTATATTTAAGCAATGACTTGAGGAAATTCTAGCTGTGTTTTACTGACTAGATGTAATATTCAGGATGATTTTTCTGTAATACAGGGGGAAACGTGTTAAGAAGTCAACCCTTTCGAGTGAACTGGGCTTGGATTTCCTTGGAGAAGGAGCACTATGTTGTAGATGAGAACTCCAAATTTTTGGAGGTCACCATCAGACGGAGAGGATATCTGGGGAGAGATTTCTTTTACCAGTGAGTAAATCTTTAAGGTTTGAAATCACTTGCACCAAGAAAAGCAGCTGTTGAGGAGCTGTTCCATAATTACTAGCTCCTCTGTTACTTAGTATATGTCAGTGAGTCTTCATAACAAGGGTGTAGTTTTTTACTGCTGAAGCGTGACTTCATTTTCCACTGCTGCCACCCCAGAAAACTAAGTGAATACATTAAATGGAGACAGTTTTTTGTTGTTGTTTATTTCTATATCAATACATCAATGGGTAAATAGATAGGTAGATAAATGTATAAAGACACTTAATATACATATTTCGTATACATTTCTATATAAAATCTCCTCTATTAATATTTTATATAAAACCTCTTCTGGCAGTAGCATCCTCCTTGGATGAAATACATACACAGCTCCTATGTATGTATTAGTTTCTACTAATGTAAGAACAGATAATCAAAATAAATCTCTGTTTTTTTACATCGCTCTCTCTCTTCTGAAGTTGCTAAACAATGAAACAGCAGTTGGGATGCTTTAAGTGTCTCCTGTGTCCATTCTGTCTTGGAAAATGACAGTTGTTGATTTAGCAAGAGATACATTTCATAGCATATTCACTTTAGTTTAAAAATAAGCACATAAAGAAATAGATAAAACATTCTTTGTCCTAGGTGACTTGAAGCACCTGGTCTCTGCTTGCAGAACCAGTTTGTGGAGAAGTTGATTACAACTCCTGTCACAAAGGCAGCGTTACACAGACATTTGAGCTGTCTGTGTCATTTGAGCATGAAAAGCTGCTTGTATTCTCAAAGGGCCGTCCACTAGCAAAGGTGGTAGTTGGGGAGCACACTGAAGTTATGAGTGTGGTATCACAGGGTAGCAGATGTCCCCCCATGACAGCTTTGCAGTCAAGTAAGTGGAAATGATAGAAATTCCCAACTGAAGATTAGCATCTCACTTCTGCTCTCTTTGCACCAGTGGAACAATTCACAGAGCACTAAGCAGAAACATCCTTTTTATCCCTGATTTAAAAAAAAAAAGGGAGGAAAGAAAAAAGTTTAAAGTTTTAGGCTTTTAATGCATGTCAGTATTTCCTTTGCAAATCACAAATATAACATATCAGGCTATTTTCTGAATATTAAATCATGCATTTAATACCTAAGTAGTTGTGAGGTAGGAGAATTATGAATTCTACTATAGGAATGATATCATACTTCACAGCCTTCAAAAGCTCTTTGCTAGTCCTCCAGATTCTTTCACAAACAGTTAGAGCTTTGACTTAGGAGGGATTAATTATTCTCAATCAGGGAGGTAAAAGGGAGCCATAATTTTTGCTATTGCACATCGCCATCAACACCACCACTTAATAAAAAGATGCTCATATATGTGACCTAATACTGAGTTAAAAACAAAAGGCAGCAAAGAATTTCAAAACCCCATCATGAGTTAGACTTACTTCATTACATCCACGTTTGGATTCTGACAGTATGTACGCACGTTTGATTAAAACAAACAAAAAAGCTAACTATAAAATTATTCAGGCTAAAAAATTGTATAAAAGACCTTATTTTTAAAAAAAGAAAAACAACTTTTTTTTGATTTTTTTTATTATATGTCTTTAAAGTATTTTATATTCACAATCAAAATAAATCAATTAAAATATGCACAAATGTTTGCAGGACCCTATCTTAATTACCTGTTTTTGATGAGTTATACAACATGGTGCTAAAGAAGGGGCGATGTCATCATCATAACGGCTTGTTTTCATGGAGCTCGGTGATTGCCCGATTGGTATTTGAAAAACAATTTTAATTTGATTTGCTTTGTACTTTGGTGACACTGAATATCAAGTGCATGAAAGCGCTGGCTATGTGGAGATCCATGTCTGGAGAAGTGGAACAGACCTGTCCAAAGCTGCCTCTGTCACTGTGCATTCCAGAAAAACAGAGCCAGCATCAGCAGAGGGTGAGTTCGCCGTAGAGAATGTGTTCACATTGCTGTCCAGTATGTCTGCATGAAAGTCAGATATCTGGCAGCATGCTCCCTTCATCTTCAGTGTATGCACAGGGTGGGAAGGTTAAGTAGGTAGATTTATTGGGTAGAAAACATGGAATTTTTGTCCGTGTCCTGCCCAACAACAGTAACTTGGCTAAGCTCACTGATGGATGGGGACTGTAGAATGGATGTGAGAGAAATGATTCAAGCTGAATCTACTCACAACTTAAGTGATGACAGACACTGGGAGAAACAGTAAGAATAAAGGAGAAATACTGTTGTATTTATAACAGGGCGCTTCCCTGCTACAAAATTGATTTTATAGCATAAATACACAGTTGCCTGCAACATCAGTAGGTTAGCTAAGGTCATTTTGTTTTAGTTGTGGAAACTGGTGTATCTGAGATTCTAAGGTATCTCTGTTACTAGTTGAAAGGGCGTCTGGCAGGGAACAGAGACCTTGCGTCTGGCAAGGAACCATCAGTAGTTTTCTCTCTCTGACCCTGATCTAAAACATCCCAGACATGTTGGCCCTCTTTGTGGCACCTTCTATTTCTCAGCCCCACTGCAAGACCTTATTCCTTATTAGATGCTGGGAGTGCTTGGTCTGGCTGTAGTTTTGCTGTGCTGTTTCAATGTGTTGCTCAACTAGCTAGCTGCTAATTTAAATGTTAGGAGGATATGGCAGAACAGCCTGGTTAAACAGAATGCAAAACTATATGAATAGTAAGAATCTCAGCAAAGCAGTGGGGCACATGAGAACGGGAAGTTGAAGCATAGTCAATATACATCTTACAGTACAGACTCAATAATTAAAAAAAAAAAAAAAAGTAGGTGCTTTCCCCCACACTTAAGCTGCCTGCTTGTTTTAGTGATGAGGTACTGGTAATAGAACTCAGTGTTAGAGCGACTGTCTGCACAAGGTGCTCTTTTTCTTAGGATAGGGCTATGCACAGGCAGCTGCTCTTTTCAAAGGTAAATGGTCAATTAAAATCGTAGTGTAGAGTTGAGAGGAAAGGCTAAATTGCTGTTGTCATTGGCCAGTTCCACGTTTTAATTAAGATTGTAGTCTATTACTCTGGCAGTTTGGAGGGATCTTAAGCAGTTTTCAATTGTACTGACAATATAAACAATGATCCAGATTCATGTGTGTTTTTCACTGTATGTTAATAGTTCCTAACTTTATTTGCCCATGACAAAAATGTAAATTTTCTCCAGAACAACAATAGACACAGTTGCAAACACATTTCACAAATGTCAAAGTAAATATTAACAGGTAGCAGTAACTGAGTTTACAAGTCTTTTTTTTTTTTTCCCCTTTTTTTTCCCCTTTTTCCCCACACAGCTGGGCTTGATTATGTGGGCATCAGCCGTACCTGGATTTTACTCCAGGAGTCAACATACAAGTGTTTCAAGTGATCATCCTTGATGATTTGGGCCAGCCTATCCTGGAAGGTACAGAGAGGTTTGAATTAGTTCTCCAAATGCCCATGGATACATTGCTTGAGAAACCTAGCAAAACTACTGTTTTCATCAATGACACCATTACGGACTATAAGCACAAAGGGAGAAAAAGGTTTTAAAGGCTTTTTAGTGCTTTAACTGCACTTAGAAGGTGGAATAGCTCTTCTGGTGGTAGCATAAATGACTGTGTGTATAACTGTGGACATTTTTTTTTTTTTTTTTTTTT
>VZSV01000024.1:3527969-3540729 GCA_013398735.1 Nothocercus julius
GGAGGAAACACAAAAAAGTGTTTAAAAAAACCAAAAACTTATTTTTCTGTGTTCCCATAAAAATAATGTCTTATTCCTGCTTCATCCTTTTCTGCAGGAGAAACTGAGAAGCCTTGTGTGGTAGTGCTGGAGGATGATGCAGTTTATGAAGAAGAGGAAGAATTCCAATTAGTGCTTGGAACACCAAAAAGTGATTCTACTTTTGGTGCTTCTATTGGGGATCAGAAAGAGACTGTTATCAAGGTTAAGGATGAAAAAGACAGTGAGTTTTATGTTTAATGCTAATTACATATGTTTTGGACAAAAGGTTCAACAGTGGCTGCAAACTGAAGAATGGAACTAAGCCCATTCAGCATTCGGTTCAGGGGTTTTCAAAGCACCCAGTACCAAATTTTTCAAAAACTTCTGGAGGGGACAATTATTGAACAACTTAGCTGGAAGCCATTTCTAAGCCCAACAATTAATACTTCGCAGTCTACTACTCCAGAGATAAGAGAATGTTTTTAAAAGATTTGTTGGTTGTTTTATTTGTTTATTTTTGTCAGTAATTACTGGTACAATTCCATTGTATAATATGGATATTAAGAAGCAACTGCCCCCTCCTCCCGCTGTAAATGTACAGTCTCTTTATGCTCTTACTAGGCCACTGCTGTTGTAGTCTCTTCTGTATATTGTAGCAAAAGAATCTGCCTGGAAAGATTATCAAGTATTTTATTTTTCTGCTCTTAATTTGCCACCTTTTAGATCTATGTGAAATACATGCCAGGCACTGCCTTCAACGAGCTAGAGTTAATAGAACTTTATATTTCCATTCTATTTATTGATTGCTTCATATGTTGTTTTGAGAAGATAATACATTATATTTGACTGAGATAAAAGAATTAGAGATGCTTTGGGTCAAACTTTTCCAAGGGAATTTATAAAATTTACCAGATTATAGTAGGGACTTGAATGTGCAGACTGTACACTTGAAAATATTGAAATATTTTGGTTAAAAAAAAAAAAAAAAAAAAAAGGGAAAGAAAAGAAAAGAAAATGGTAATGCTGTAAAACAGACTCATTAGAAGTACTGGAGAGTAATTTCAGAAAATCAGATTTATCCCACACCTGTGGCAAGGCATTAGAATAACTTTTGAAGTAACTTTTTAAAATAACCACTAAACATTTTATCTCCAAACATTTCACTGTAGTTTGCACTGAAGCAAAAACCATAACACCAGGTATTGTCTCTCCAGTAAAAGCTACAAGCATCTGTTGCAGTTTTCTAAAGCATCTCACTTTGACCTTTCCAGACAACCGCTGATAAACCCAATAGATTAATAGACAGACTGTCAGTCTGAACTTTTAGGTTTGTTTGGAACATCTCATTTCCTTTAGACTGTCTCCATTTACAGAAGTTACTTGCACTTGGCAAGAGCAGTTTCTTTTTTCTGATGTGTCTCTGTGAGAGTCCCTGTTCTGCACCTTGGTGATAGGTCCAAAGTGCCCTGTGTGAGGGTATACACCACGGACGGCTCAGCCACCTCGGGGGAAGACTACAATCCAGTGTCAGAAGGCAAGAGTTTTTTATTGTTATGGGGTTGGGAAGAACTAGTGCTTTATGCCTTACTGCAAATAAATGCTGGACAGGAAGCAGAAGTTGTATTGTAATAACCAAATGCTGCCCTTCAGACTGGGAGCTGACGTTTCACTTTGTGTATTCTGGAATGGGAGTTGCAGTCATAGTATGTTTTTGCTCTTTTCCTATTAATTGTGGGACCTGAAAGAGACTATTTGCATTAGGTTAGGGATGAGTCCCTACCTATTCTGGGCTACTTTGAGATCCCTACTCAGTATTTCTTTGCAAGAATGAAACTTTGCAAGAATGAACTGAGCCTAGTTCAGTTATCTGTCTGCCTGGGCCATGTGTTTGACAAAAATTTCGTTCTTGAGCTTTGGATCCATTGATCCAGCAGAAGGTTGGAATATTATTGTGGAATATTATTGTGGTAAGTAAGAGAGATAACACAGGAAGAGTATGTTCAAATCCTGGTTCTGTTGTTTTCAGGTTATTTTCTAGCTTTATTCCACTCCTCTCTTCCTGTCCTAAGCGTTTACAGGGAGGAGCTGGCAGTGGTTAGATGCTCTGTGCAGAAAAGCCCCTTGCTGGGCTCTCCAGGAGCTGGCACTGGGTCTTCCGAGGAGAGGACCTAAACACCAACTTGCCAGAGCCATGTTTTCTATATTGACCCATTGCATTTTGATTTATTTTCTCATGGTGATGTGGTTTGATGGAGTGACAGAAACTGTTTATAGCCTGGTGCTTACAGTAGTTCCCTAGGGTAGTAGCTCTTCCACATCAAGTCCTCCTGGGTGGCATGAGCTTGATTACAATTAGATTAGCTAATTCCAAACTGGGTCTGGGAATTGTTTGGAAGAATGGTAGTTGGCTTGGCCAAAAATTGCTTCAGAAACCATTTTAAAACTTAAAATGTAGTGAAACTATTTTAATGTGTAGGAATATTTCTTGGCACTTTTTATTTGCTAGGATAGATGTAAGCTGAGCATCTCACAGTGATTCTAAAGTCCGTGCCAGGGGTCCATGTGGAGTTTTAAATGCCTTTCTGATTATAACCCACACAATGCTTCTAAAAAGTGAAATAGATACCCGAAAATATATTCTGGTGTAACTTTCAGCTTTTCAACAAATTGCCAATATCAACTTGTGTATTCAGTGCCAGGCAAAAGTGGGATATTTTGTACTTAGTCATTTCACTGAATAATAAACACTGACAGCTCGGTCCACTAATACATGTTGCACAGAGCAAAGCTATGTTGTTGTGACATGGTACTTTGTTTTAGCACGAGCAACAAAGAAAACATTATGTTGCTGTTGATTATATGTTATTTTTTTTCTTTAAATCAGATATTGAATTCAAAGAAGGAGTAACCAAGCACTTTGTTGAAGTAGAGATTCTATGTGATGGTGTAAGAGAAATGAGAGAGGCATTTTCTGTCCACTTGAAGACTGATGAGAACATGGTAGCGGAGACACAGGTAACCACTGTTGGCAGCAAAAGTTGCTGTTTTAATGGATTCATTTCCTTTGTGTATGAACATCTAAGAAACTTGTACTTATGGCATGCGTAGCCATAAGTACATGTGGCCAGCTGGGGACATACCTGGCTGAATTCTGGGTTTAAATTAGTTGAAAATGCACCCTCTGTGGACAAAGATGGAAATGATCAATTCCCGGTTTTGTGTGTGACGCACTGTATGCTTCATGGACAGCTTTTCAGGCAGTGCAGAGCATTCTCGTTCTTCCTGTTACTGGGCTGTGTTTTACAAAAGTGTAGTACAGAAACTAGCACGTAGCACCTGTTCTGTCTTCTGCCATTAGATGGTGAAAAGCAGTAAAAGAAGACAAAACCGAAAAAAAAAAATGTGATTGGTAGTTGCCTTTTGTGTTAATACTGTCTCTATATACAGGACTCATTACAAAGGGCAGGCTGTATTGGTCCCTTTCCACACATGTGTGGAAAGAGACAGAAACAAACAATGTAGCTGTGTTGTGTGGCCAGAATATCTGAGGGTGCTCTGCTCAGTGCTCTACATTATTTCATGTGTCAGAATACGGTTCCATGAGGGCAAGAGATTTGGGACAGGAACAAGGCAGAAATGGGGACAGATGGGCATAGATTAATCTGCCACTTCTTCCTTTATTTAGAGTGCTTAGTAGTGCTAGAGCTACAGCAGTTCAGAAGCACACAGCCTGACACTTTGGTCTATGCTGAAGACAGAATTTGACTCAGACGTCAGCAACTTCCTATGTATCCTATGTACTGTGGACATCATACCAGATTAAATTTTTAGGCCACTTTTTTAAATTCAGAGGTCCTAAAACAAACCTTCAGGATCTATATTTAAATGACTAAAATAGCCAGTAAAATGGCTAGTTTTGTTTCATTTTTGCTAGAGTTTGGGGGAAGATTTTATTCTTTCTTGTTATTTAGCTAGCTGTAGGTGAACAGATTTTAAATGAAAAAACTATGAAAACCATGCAGGAGAGAGATTATTTTTAATATAGATCACAATTTTATCAGGAAGCAGTGAGTAAAACCAGAAGCTTGGTGACATAAATTGAGTTGTAGGCACTGCTTCTTCATCCCTCATTTTCAGCAGTAAACATAACCTTCTCTCTCCCTCAATTCAGATGAGTAAAGCTATTGCGTACATTGAAGAAATGGACAGCGTTGCAGATGTGACCTTCTCAGCTGTGCCCCAGCTTGTCTCACTTCTGCTGTATGATGATACTTCCAAAATTAACGAGCATCCACACCCTCTGACTGGCTATCCTGTTGTGTGTGTAACAGTAAGGCCTCTTTCTGTGCTTTTGTCCAGCTTACTAGTTCCATGTAGCACCAAAAGAGAAAGGAAAAAAAAAAAAAAAGGAGAGAGAAAAAATACTCATTTCTGCAAAATGCAGAAAAGTAGCAACTAAAAGTAGCAGCCTGTTACTGCTTGTTGTTGATAAACTTCACAGAGACTGGAGGGAGCCTAGGGTGTGCACATGAGCACAGGGTGTGCGGTGGTACTGTGGCTTCCAGCACCGTTTCCAGCCTCTTTGCCTTAACTGCAGGGGAAATGTGTGAGGTGTGAGACCTCATGCAGAGGTCTCAGAGGCATGAGTCGCCTGCTGCCCAACTCTGGGAACAAGAGCTTCCAAGAGTGGGTCAGTAACACTACTAACCCTAGCAAGAGTTAATAGTGAGGGAAAGTGAGGAGGAGCTGAGCACTTCCAAATGTGGACCACAGCTTAACAGTGCAGAGTTTTCTAGAAACATCATGGGCTTTGTGAGCAGAGCTGTGCTGGGAGCAGGAAATGTTACAGACTTGTCTGAACAGCCTCTGCAATCAGACATCGGCCCTAGGAGGCTGCTGTCCCAGACAGAGCTGGCTGAGGGACACATGTTTGTGTGTGCGCTGGTTCTGTGTAGTAGAATGTTTGAAACCATTAATAAAGGTAGGCCTCGAGTAAAGATAGCTGAATTTTGCACTAATAAGACACATGTGCATCTTTACTCCTGGCTGTGGGAGCAGCAGCAGACTGTTGGGGAGAGAGCAGCTTTAGCTGTGACAGCTCTTAGCCAGAGGAGTTGGGGCCATTCATTTCATGTTTCAACCAGTTCTTCATCTACTAGGGTAGGGTGGTTCACATTAGGATAATTTAATATTAATTATATAAAACATCAAATTCATTCTTGTCCCCCCAGTTAAGAGGAAGATAGTCTGTATAAATGTATTATTTTGCTGTTATATTTTTAGTAAGAAGCATGATGCTTCTTTCTGCAGCAAAATTTAATGTTTTGTTTGCCTGGAGCAGGTGCAAGTAAGTACAGATAACCCCATTTATTTTGTGTGTGTGTGCCAGCCTGAAGGCCTGCAATCCCAAGTATTCAGACTACGAGAAGACTGGATCCATCTGTGCTGCAGAGAACATCAATGATACTCTGACCCTGGACCGCTGGCTTGTCAGTGCTCGGAGTGGCAGCAACGGTGTCACCAGCCCAATGAGGGAAGTGAACGCCAACACTTTCTTTACCAGCACCAAATCCATCTCCCTGGACTCTATATACTTCCAGGCAGCCTCCAGGCTGCAGTGTGTGGCACGAGCTGTGTATGCCAGCGGCGATGGAGGTCTGGAGCTGCTGAGTCCAATTTATACAGTAAGCATAGAGGAAGGTGAGTGATAATGGCAGGAAGATGGTGGCCTTTCTTGGGCAAGAGCATCATCAGCTTTGGTATTTCAAAAGTTTGTATCCATCATAGCTCAGGTGTGAATAATGGAAGCGTCCTGGTCCACCCACACTGGAGTAGGAGCTTAACTTGCCTGCATCCCAGAGTTCACAGCCAACGTGTTGCATGTTTGGGGTGTAAATGTTCCTCTGTGTCTTTACCCGAAATTGTTTGGTTTAGAGCAGGTAATGCACTACTCACTGGGTGAGAGAAGCACTACCCCCTGATTACAGGAGGGAGCGAGGCTGTTTCACACATCCTTTTCTCAACCTCACAGTTGAGGGAACCGTGAAGAAAACTGTTTTGCACAGCTCAGTTCTGCTGCTGCACCAGGCCATGTTCCCCCCACCATCTCCGCCACAGTGCAAGACCCCAAGGGAGAATTAGACTCTGTAAAAAGAACTGTGATACCGGGGTATTAGTGATAGTGCCCTTGTAGCTGTAGTGGTCTGTCAGAAAGGCAAGGCAAAGTCTGTGGATAGGGGTGGTGTTTTTTGTTAGGATCACAAGTTACTTTTGAGCATACAATCCAGGACTGAAATCTGTCATGTTTTAGGCAGTTGCGTTCATACTCAGTGCCTGAAAAGTAGCTCCCTCAGGATTTCCTGCACTTAAAAAATTAGACTGTAGCTTGTGAAAGTTCCTTGGGTCTCCCAAGTGTTAGATTTGCCCTAGAGTGGTAGTTATGTATCTTAGCTCCTCTGTGGATTTATCCTTACAGACCCAAAGTTGTTTGGTCTTCATTAGAAATTTTCTTTGTTTTCCTGAATGAGGAAAAGAGCCCAGTATATGTCTCTAGTGGAAGAGGGGCGCCGCAGAATAGTGGGCCTGTGTTTTTGGATTCTGGTTCTGGTTAGGCAGCCTGGTCCAGGTGGCTGCAGGAGCTCGGCTGCAGCAGGGAGTCACGTAGCCCTTCACCGCAGCAAGCGCTGCCCCGCCGTGGTGGCTGCTGCGCTGCTGCCAGCGCCGCTCTTCCAGGGAGGGAGGACAAACACTCATCACAGAGCAGGTCACCTTCCTCAACTGTCGCTGGGGAGTGAAGGTTTTCCATGCTGCCCTCCCTGCTTCTCCAGAAGGGCCATGCCCTGCTCCAGGCACTGCATGGATCCATGAGGCCTTGGCCCTAGGGGTTACAGTAGCCAGCATGGGCAGAGCTGTTTTAGTCTAACCTGGCTCTGTGGACAGACACGTCCAGGCTTCTTAAGCTGTAACACAGTTCATCAGATGTTGCACAGTCCCTCCTTTTCCCTTTGCTCAGGCCTTTGTCAGCCTCATGTCCCAGGAACGGTGGGAGCAGAACCTTTCTCTGCTAAAATTCACTACATGGGTCCAGATGATCCTGACTGTCCCAGTCTGATCCGACTCACAGTCACTATGCCCCATGTGGACGGTAGGCACTGAGTGGCCAGAGCAGCTTCTTACTTAGCACACGTTGCTTTGGACTTTTCTTCTCTGGCAGGTTTTTCTCTCAAAGTGAAAGCAGTATTTTGGGTCTAACTGGAGATAGGCCAGAATGCTCTGAACACGTTGAGCAGACATGTTCTAACACTGCAGTTGTTCGCTGCATTTTATCAAACCATGGATGGTCTGTGTTTAAGCAACAGCTTACCAACTGCAAAGTTAATGTATGGGTGAAACCTTGGTCATCCTGATCTCTTGCATTCCCAGTCTCCAGCACTAAAAAGTTATTCACAAGCAGATAATGAGTACTGTGGGTGCTCCCCTTCATTCAGGGTGCTAGTGGACCATGTGGCTTCTGTGTTTCAGGCATGTTGCCAGTTATCTCCACACACCCCTTATCCAACTTCAAGCTAATGCTTGGTCCAGGCAGCACTTGCGTGGGACACCACAAATGCTCCAACCTCCTGGGCTACGATGAGATCCAGACCAAGCGTGACTTTATGCCAGGGAACCCAGAACCCCAACGTGATCGGAGAAGCGGCACCTTACGAGTACAGCAGTGCTCTGCGCTCCGCGAGGACCCTGCGTTTCCACCGGAACCTCGACCTGGGCACCTGTCTCTGGGAGTTCAGCAGCTGCTACGACACGGCCGAGCTGCTGAGCCACTGCAGCGGCTCCGTTGGCACCGACGGGCGGGAGTGCGGCCCCTTCCTCCCCGGCACTAGTCTTGGGGGCAACAAAGACTCTGGTTTTCTTTCAGATTGTATGTGGTAACCGTGTACCTCTGTGTTTTTCAGGTCTTAGATCTGGTGCAGTCCTACATCATGCTGCGGGCGCCCCTTTCCACCTCCTGTGTCCCACTCCCCTGCTGCAGCTGGTGACTGGCAGCATTTCGACCTGCGGTCTGAACTGAGACTCACCTTTGTGTATGACACTGCCATCCTCTGGCAGGAGGGGATAGGCAGCCCTCCTGAGGCGCAGCTCCAGGGTGAGCTCCTCCCTCCTTTTTAACGGCCACCCTGCTGCTGGTGGGAGCCAGGCAGTCCATAAGGAAGGTGCCTTTTAGCCTCGAGACTCTCAGGCATAGAAACAGTAA
The DNA here is from genome assembly GCA_013398735.1 of Nothocercus julius. Taxonomy (NCBI): domain Eukaryota; kingdom Metazoa; phylum Chordata; class Aves; order Tinamiformes; family Tinamidae; genus Nothocercus; species Nothocercus julius. Next base: position 3,536,242 of record VZSV01000024.1, read on the forward strand.
GCCTGACTCCTCCACTTAAAACATGCTCCCAAAGGACCACAATGTTTGTTTCTTAATGCCATATGTTATTAAATTAGATGGTTTGAATCTTTCCCCAAGTGCACACTGCTTTTAATCTATCAAAAACTAGACAAAACAGTGCACAGGTCAATGCTAAAGCAGGTATTCTGATGGGGGTTAAACTCCAGTGCTGAACTCATGCAGAGTTAGGAAGCAGGAGAGGCATTGTCGTATAGTGGATGCAGAGGAAGCATCTGAATGTCTGCAAAAGGGGCCATGCTGGGGTGAGTAGCCTTGGCGCCTTGGGAGGGGAAAAGAGAGTCCTAGGCTCCATCCCTTTCCCCCCTGCACGCTGCTCCGTCGGCGTATGCGGATGTACGTCAGGTGAGTCTGTCCCTATGGCCGCACAAAGGAGAAAAAAATGTGACCCAAGTGAGCAGACTGTCAGCTGGTATAAATCAGTATAAATCAGTGTATTTCTTTTGAAATTGGTGGATCTGAAGATCTATCCCTAAACAGTCGACAGATTTTAATTTCTCCAAAGAGCACCAGAACTTTGGTAAAGTGCTCCAGATCTGCAGATAGAGAAAATGCCTGAAGAGACTTCCTTGAAAGAGGTGCGCTGGCAGTGTCGGTGGTAAGCACTGTGGTTTTCCCCTCGCTAGGATCGCTCTATCCCACGAGTATGCGAATCAGCAAGGAAGGGTGGCTGGTGGTGAACGGAGCTTCGGTTCTGGGGCCAGCTGGTGATGTCTCACCCGGGTAGGTACCTGGCGCTGTCCACCCAGCTGAGGGGAGAGGTGTCCTGCAGCGTAGGGGCTGCCTCAGCGTGGAAGGAAAATAAGTAATGAAGGCACCTTCTTTTCTGGGGCATTAGTTCCAGAGTTCCTTCCTGCTCTCTTGTTTCTTTGCTTGTGTGTGCTATTTTTTTTACCATGCCAGACAGTGCCAGTATTAATTATGGCAAATTATGATTTGCCTTTTGTTCTTTCAGGAGCATCAATGGTGACGTCTGCTGACCACCCTGGCCTCACATTCACACTCAGTCTGCTACAAAGTGAGCCGACCTTCCACCAGCCAGTGCAGCAGTAGAGTTTTATCTCCGACTTCGCTGTGAGTTTACATTCAGAAATGAACCTAGGAGGGGGAAAAAAGGGAACTATCAGTTTTTAATACACTTTCTATGCAGTCATCTGCACTGTAAGATTAGTCGACAGCAGCTCATTTGGACAGAGTCACAGGCAGTAGCCCTGAGCACTTACTGCTTTGTATTTTTACTATGTAATGAAGAGTCAGTCCCTTGAACCTCACCCTGGGGTTCAAGCCCCAAGGCCTGTACTGCAGCTCTTGCTAGTGCGGGTGGTCCCCATTCATTGAGCAGGCCGGGGGGCTGGGGCCTGTGCTGTGCAAGTGCTGGGGGAGGCACCTCCTGGAGTGAAGCACCGCATCTGTGACAGTGCTTAGGTTGCTCATGGCAATGCAGCTTGGCCTCAGGGGCAACACAAGCCGACAAAGCAGTTGTTCAGAGGCTGTGGAAAACACTCACTTCTCCCATCTTTTCCAAGGTACGAGATTACTCAGGTACTTACACCGTGAAGTTCATCCCCTGCACTGCTGCACCCAAGCAGCCATACACCCTGCCTGTCACCTGCAGCCTGCGGGAGCCCGTTGCCTTTGGTGTGGACATCCAGTTCCAGCAGGTACAGTGTTTCCCTTGCGGCTTGCGTTTTTTTCCCCACAAAAGTTAATGGGCAAAAGTGGCCAGAAACAGATTTAGGCTGGAGGGTAGGTGTTCTGTAACCACTGCAAGGGATGTTCAAGCACAAAGTAATCCTGTAGCCGTCAGCAGGAAGAAATAACCGGAGCTTGTCAGATGGCTCCGCATGGAGCTATTTACGGTGTTTTTAGACTGCTAGAGATCTCAGTTTCTTGGGTGAGATAAATCAAACTTTTTTTTTGAACTCTTGAGTAATTGAACTCTTACTTTTCCATTTATTTGCCTCATAGTCCATCTGGTTCCTGACTGCCTGGATAAGTGTTATTTGGGCAAGGGGAGAAATACTGCTACAAGATTGTTTTAATGAGGAATGCTGTAGTCCCAAGGTTGTGCTTTTGTTTGTTTGTTAAGCTGAGAAGCAAAGTAATAGAATTATACTGAGAAGGTCTTTATTTCTAAACTGTTGAGAAGCAGAGCTGCTTGGAGCGCGTGGGACGCTGGGTGGCGGCATCTGGGGTTCCTCATCCAGAGATTGCTGGGTCGTGTGGACAGTCATTCAGGTGAAAGGAGTTGGTGCTGTTCCCGGTTCAGGCTTGATCCAGCTTTATTGGCTTCTTGCTCCCAGGCCTGTTCTCTCAGGAACTTTTGCACGTGCCACTGAAAAATATTTTGCAGGTCTGTAGCTGAGGAGGCAGCTGTGCACTCAGCACTGAATTTTTCTTAGAAACCTTGAAATAAAGCACAGGCAGGTGCTTTAATGGGCTAAAGTAAGAATCGCAGAATAGGAGACATGAAGTGTAGGAGTGATGTTCACAAGTAAGATGAAGATGTTTTTCATCATTTGATTTCACTTTTCCCCACAGGTCAGTGACCCAGTGGCAGCAGAGTTCAGTCTAAATACCCAAATGTTCCTGATGTCCAAAAAGGAACTTTGGGGTCAGTGGGATTTGGAGATGGTGCTGATGTGGCTTTTAATGAAGGTATGGAGAAAAAAAAAAAAAAAAAAAACAGTTGTGCATTCAGCCAATTGTGGAAGATAAAAGCAGCACCACTTTTAACAGACTTCAGCTTTGTATTTGACTGGTTCTTCTAACCCCTTTTGGCAACACCTTTGTTTTTTGTACATGTATTTCCTTTGGGAGGGGGGAAGTAAAACATATAAGCAGTAAACTACAATGGTAATTTAGTATAACTGCAAGAGGCTTTGGGTCTAAGTGATCTGATGGGAAAATAATTCAAAAGGTTCTGGAGTTCTTCAAAACCTTTGCTCAACTACTGCATAATCACAGCTTCCTCCTGCCCTGGCTAATCAGCTGAAGCAGCCTGGGCTCAGACTTTTTGCCCTGTTTTGACAGGGATAGATAGTTTCAGTGCTCAATTCGTTCAGTCAGAAATGCAGAAATTGGATCTGGCTGTGGCCAAACTGCTCATTCAGACACTCTGAGTGGTGCTCAAGGCAGGTGCTCCCATGCCCTGTTCTCGCTGTCTGCCTGAAGCTGTGATCAGGTGAATGTGGGTTGCCCTCTAGTGAAAAGAAAGGAAAAGCTTGCTCGAAAAGGGCTGTGTTGCAGGACCCACCGATCAGTCCAGACTTTCAAACAAACAAACATTGAATTGCCTAGTGCAGTGCAATATGTGCCACTGGTTTGCTAGGATCTGAAATCTCCGCCTGGGTGATAGTGGATCCAACGCAGAACCTCGGTACCTCCTTCAGCTGCACCACAGAGCAGGTTTTCCTTTGCACCAGTGCCGACGGGTACTTGCCCAAGTACAGTCCAGACAAGCAGGAATACAGCTGCTTGGCTGACTTGCCTTCCCTCCTGTGCAGATTCAAGATCCTGGTAGGTACATTCAGAGCTCGGCCGCGCGCCCTTGCCCTGTGGATTCCTGAGTGGATCAGGAAATACTAAATATAGTTCTTTTAGGACAAAGCTCAACCTGAGACCCAAGCAAGAGTCTTTGGAGACCTGGAATTTCATGCTGCCCTGGCAGCTGGCCGTGCAGGTGCTTTTCCTTTAGTAAACCAGGCTGGCTCTGATGGTTTCAGCCTGTCTCCTATTCCCCTCTTCCAGGTAGGCTGTCTGATAAGTAAGTGTATCACACGAACATTCTTTCATGGTAAAAGAGGAAGGCCGTAGTGGAAACGATACTGCTAATCGTGGGCTCTGTGGGAGTGCTCTTTCTGGCATTCTAAAATATTTTAGATAAGACCCAACTAGACTTTGGACAGTCTTATTTGGAAGAGCTTTTGGAAGAGCTTTTGTAATACATGACATTGGTCTTTATTTCGCTTCTAAGTTTGGATTTCTGACTTAAGCAACACATTTACTTAGTTCCCTCCTGCTGAAAGCATAGAAACCACATGAGCATTGCTTTGTAATCCTGAGGTACTCTGCTGTTTCTGAGGACATGTACAACTGTGCCTGGGAGCAGAAGTCACTGGTTTAGCTTGCCATGGGGACCTTTGTTTCTAGAGGTAAAAGCTAAGATACTGGATTGAGTTTGCTTTTGACTAGAAAAAGAAGAAATATATAATATGATATGAAATAAAAAGAACAACAATGCATCCAATTTTAAGTAAGATCAATTCAAATCTCTTACTTCCAGGCATTTATTTTGTTCTCCCAGGCAAATTAAGACCAGCCTGCACAAGGCAGTTGCAGTAGCCTTCCTACCTAAATAAATACTGGAAATAGGCACTTAGTTTATCTGACCTACAATAGAAATCTGCATTAAGAACAGAAGAATCTTGCCTCCAAGTGCCTATTTCT
>VZSV01000024.1:3540779-3562171 GCA_013398735.1 Nothocercus julius
TTTCCCTGTTTCTCCTTACAGGTGGCAGCAGCCCGGGGATGGTACAGTCACAGCATCTACGCGGGCCGATCTACAGGAACCGCCGCGAGGCAGAGCGGCCAAGGCAGCCTGGGCCGTGAGCGCGCGCAGGCCCCTGGGCCTTGACCGGCCGCCAAAGGGCCAACGCGGACGCCCCGGCCTCCGTGCAAGACATCGGGGCAGAGCAGAGCAGGGGCACCGACCTTCAGCGTATTGCTCGGCACCGCTCCCGCACAGCTGCGGCCGTCCCAAAAGCCGCGTCCCCAGCCGGCAGGCCCTCCCACGGGCCAGCTCTGGAAATGACCAGCGAGGCCGCTGTAAAGCACCTTGTGCCTGCTGCTGGAGGAGCGATGGGCTTGCAGGTTGGGGGCTGCACCGTGGCCCTAAGCCGTCTGGCTGAAGCCAAGGCGCCAGCCCTCGGCTGGGAGGAGCGAGGGGCCCATCAGCTACCCCAGCAGCAGCCGCAGCCAGGGCTCGGCCCTCGGGGCTCGGCCGCTGCGGCGCTGCCTTCCCCGGCGCGCGGTCCTGCGCCGGGCGGCTGCTGCTCGCGGTGGGCTCGGCCGTGAAGGACCGAGCTGCACCACTCAACTAGTGCCCCGAGCAGGCCGCGGCTGTTTTTAATCCTAGTAATGGCCTGACTAGGCAGCTGTACATCTGCCTTATAGCCACCGTGGAAAGCCGGTGCTTAAAGAGGTGTTTTTTTTTTTTTTTTTTTTAATTGCAGGTACTGTTTTTGTGTTTTTGTTGTTTTATAATTACTTCTGGGTCAGGAGGAGTTACTGGAAAATGGTAAGTAGCAGATAGGACTCATTTAAATGAATGATACCAAAAATTTTGTCTCAAATTTCAGTGAGGACCTCAGGCTTACGGCTAGCAGCTGAAGACTCACACAGGTACGGCTGTAATTGCAGCTCTGCTGCACTATAAGGAGATTATATTATAGCTGTGTGATTAATAAGAATCAGTACTATATTTTAAAGTCACGTGATTATTAGGGCTTAGATTCGCCTTACCTGATTTCTAACACTCTTAAAGAGGTTGGAGCACTTGTACAACACTACTTATGAGTTTCTCCATACTGTGTGATAATTATCCGTATTAGACTTGCCCTTGCTATTAGATGTTTATATAAAAATAGCATCTAACTAGAGGCAAATACCACTTCTAAAAGGGAGCTTATTTTGTCTGTTGTCCTTTTTTTTTTTTTTTTTTTCTCCCAGAAGTAGGCAACTTAACTGTATGATTTTGATTTATTAGTGGAGACATCTTGGGCAGTTTGTTTAGTTCATTTCCTTGTCTGCATACTTGAAAATTGGGTACACAAATGGCCTGCTGCTCAGCTCTCATGGCTGGTGGTTTTGCTTTGTCTCGGGACTTCTTTTTCCAGTCTTCTTGCAGCATTTCTGTTTAGGGAACATTACACACGAGCTAAGGCATATTTAGAATGTTTTCTCTAAGGCTGCCAGGACATTATAGGGTGAAGATTTCTTTTTTGTAAATTGACTCATAATTCTGCTGTACACAGTAAGTTCTTTTGGCTTTAAGACCAAAATATTTTTACTGAACCTGTTCTCATATGCTGGCTGCAAACTAGCTGCCTGCAAATAGGCACTTGCTTCAGGTACCAGTGAGACTAGTACTGCTGGACATGAAATGGGCCTGTGTAACCTCTCAGCGTTTTCTAAAGCCTGCGGTTGCCAAAGTTCAAAAGCAGTAGGTGATTAGCTATGGCTTCAATCCCTCCACGTCTACACAACACTATTACTTTTGATTCATGTTCTTGAACAAGCCCAAATTGAGTAAAGCAGTCTGTAACTCAGGACTTTGTTCTCCTGTGAATTCCAAAGTTAGATGACAGCCCTGGGGAGCACAGAATTTACTGGTAGTGACGATGTGCCAAAACGCACACCTCGGAAAGCAGAGTGCAGGGGCCATGGGATTAGCTCGGCTGGGCAGGGGGCCTGGCCGGCTGAGGTGGCAGTACAGGACGCAGCACAGCTTAGACTGAGCAGGTCTCTCTCCACATCGCTCGAGACCAGCTCTGTATTTACCCACGCTGTTAGCAAGAAGGGGTTGTTACACACTGTTTTGTGTGCTGACTTGTTGCTGTTTGCCACTAAAAACAGTGCTACCGTTCTTAGGCCAGTCTAATTAAGGACAAACTTGAAGTGTCACCTTTCAGCTTGTACAGATTATAAGCAGAAGAGTGTTCATTTTGTTCCAAGTAACAGTTACTCAGGTGTTCTTGAGGCAGTGAATAACCCGTATTTCCCTATAATGTCTCAGGACTCAGAATGTGTGCACATTAAAATACAGCTCAATAAAGTAAAAGTCAAATCCACAGAATTTAAAAAAAATGACTGAGTTTGACTTGGGGGTGCAGGTGTGAAGTGACTTATAAGAGTAAAAACAAATTACTCTATTGATCATAATGCAAAAATGGTGTTCACATAGGTGAAAATGGTTTGGGGGCGGGGAGGTGAGTAAATGAATGGGTATGCCAGTGGAAACATTTAGGAAAAAAGTCACGTGAAACCTTATTAATAAATGAAGCCTATTTATTACTTCAAGTGTTAATGGTAAAAAAAATTCAGCACAGCTGTTGCATTTAAAAAAGTGAACCTACATTAAGTACTATGTTTCTAGTTCAGTAAACAGATGAACCCGATGTCCTTTAATGACATAATAGTTGAGCATTATACAGTACATCTTATGAAGACCCGTAAATTAAAGAACTACTTTTTAAATTTAGTGATTACAAAAACTCCGCATTCACAGCTTTAGCTTCTTTTTTCTTCCACGACCGTCAGGAGTACCATCCATTTTGCGCTTCTGGGCCTGCAAGGTAAGGTGGTCAGTAAGTTACTGTGGCAGGAAAAAAGGTGCCAAGTAGCACATTTGCAGTCACAGCATGGGGTACGATGTGCCCAGGCACTTTAACGGCTGATAAATTGCAAATAGGCAGCATAGTAAATATGCACCTCCCCCTCAGTATCAGTACAGCGCTGCTACTGTGTTCTTCCATCTCTGGAGAAACAACGATGAAGAGGAAAAAATATATATTTTCTCAGCAGCAAGTCAGGCTGTAATAAGGCTTAAGCTGCTCGTAACTCTTGCTCTGTACGTTTTTCCCAAATAATGTGATGCATTGCTTTTCCTAGACAGATTACTAAAAGCAGCTTGTCTTAAAGGAGTGTTAGCACAAATATGCCTTATTAAATCTTACCGATGAGGGTTTTGGTCCACGTTTCTTCTTTTCTGCTTTTTCCTTTTCTTCCAATTCCATGTTTTCTCTTTCAATCAGGGTAATTAAAGTATTGCATCTTCTCTGCAGCTCCTAAATTGCAGAACACATTCTATCAGTTAGGCAGCTGCTTAAAAAAAATCACATCAGAAGATTAGAAATGTCTATAACAAATTACTGTATTTCATCATGCAAAAACAAGACAGTGAAATACCAGTGAAATCCAGAAATGTTCCATGGTAGTTACTGGCTGGCCTAACAGGAATGGATTTGATTGCAAATGTTTGCTTTATCAAAACAGGTTTTGGTTCTGAAAAACTACTTTGGAATTTAAAAATCTTCTCCTGAAAGACTTTGTAGTTTACTGTACTTGCAATTTGTTACATTTGTGGAAAAGGCTTTATAAAATCAATGTATTTTACACATGTGCATGTGGACACAGGTGAAAATGACTTAGCAAAGCTGCCAGGTAAGTGCACTGTAATGGGGGACGGTTGATGCACAAGGAGCGCAAGAGGCCTACGTACCATGGCAGTTCGTGACTTGAGAAACCAGTCGAATCGGAACTGGGGCGAGTTCCGGATGCACTGCCTTAACTCATCATACACATTTTCTTTATCAAACCCCAGCTTGTGGAGCATACAGATGAGAAAGCGATCCTCCTCCTCAGTGTAATTCTTCCCTTTATTGGTACCATATGAGATCCTTAACTGGTGGAAAGGGGCTTTGTATCTGCCAATCTGAACAAAGCAAAAAAGAGCATAAAGAGAAAATGTAGAATAAGTAGATAAATTAAAGTTAGATCATGATCTACAGTGCTAGGATTTGTCAGTATTTGAAAGATGTGATAAAGAATAAAGATGTAGAAAAGAGGGAGAGGAAAGAAGGGAGGGAGGAAGGACTACCTTTGTGTCAAGTGCTTTTTTAATGCTGATCCGCCTCTGAATTCTGGCCTCCCCTCTTTCTATCTGAGCCATGATCTTTTCTATATCCTGGAGTTCATTGCATCTTTCCCAGAACACGGCTAAAAAGAAGAGCCACAAGTTAAGTTTCTTAGCACTCAGCTTACAAACCCTTTGTCTATCCATTTCTCAAAGGCAAACCTCCTTCTGAAGCATAAACTCCTCTAACAACAATTCTGTAACAACAGGAGGAAGAGGGAGGGTCACTATAGGCAATCAAAAAGCACTAAGAGACATGTGCTTTTTTTTTTTTTTTTTTTTTCAGGACTTGGCCACCTCCGTGAGCAGCTCTTCCCCCTTGCACTTCTGGCACTGGTCCCTTGGAGCTGCTGGCCTGGCAGCGGAGGATCCCCCTCCAAGACATCGGAGGCAGGCGGCCACGGGATCTTGGGCTGCAGAGCCAAGGGTGACTATAGGCACTGACAAAACAGCTTCTCCTGTCCACACCCTATTCTTCAACGAAGGGATAGTAACGGTGTAAAGAGTTAAGGAAACTACTGTTTGGCTAATGTGAGAGCTCCCTGACTAATAAGCACATTTTCTCAGCATTTTCTTTTGCAAAAATTACCAAGATATAGTTTGAGAGGCCTGTCCAAGTACTATGCATTTAGAATATTTAGAGGTGGACCCATAGAGGCTTAGAGGCACATTTCTGTAGAGCTGCCACTATGCAGCTGATGAATATGCTAAGACATCTCCCAAATCATTATTGCAATTCCCCATGAATGTCCAAAAGATGAATATCAGAAAGATCACTAATAACGTTTAGCGTGCACACAGGCATTTCAAACTAGAAAAGATGGCATTAAGTACTGATTTGCAGTGTTCAGCACTTACTTAAAAAGAAAGTTACCTGAGTATTCAATGACTTCCTCAGGGGTTTTTCCTTCTACTTCTCGTGCTATATTTTCAATGTCATCACGGCCCCACTTCTCATTTGCTTTGATGAACTGGTTAAAGTCTCTCTTATTCCAGTTAGTGAATCCCTTTTTAGCAATAAAAAGCAATCAGATACAGGCACTTTAAAGAAATCTACTGAAACAGATTTGGAGGAAGACAATTAGTGACCTTCTGTACAATAATATTTCTGTCCTTCCAACAATATTAACACTTTTTTTCCCCTGCAGTTTAAAGTTAATTTAAAAAAAAAAAAAAAAAAAAAAAAAACAACACGTTTTTATACACGAGCACTGGTGGCTCGCCCTCTCCATACTGCAGCGTGATTAGCACTGGGTCCCTACTTGGAAAAGCTGTCAGTGCAAACTTGGGAAACCAGAGCCTAGAGGCTGGGACAGTTCCCACTTACTCACTGAACTTAAAACTAGGTAGGCTGGAGGGCAGATGCAGCAGCAGCTCCATGTGCTAGTTGGGTGGGCATCCTGCAAAGGCATCCAGTCTCATGACAAATACAATGTTAAAATTCTCTCAATCTTCTTTCATGATGAACCAAAACTTGCAACCACATTAAGCAGAGCATTTGTGACCCAATGACTAAAAATATTCTCATCACAGTGTAGAAGAGAAAGCATGCTGAAGAGTTAGATTTCACTAAACCCCTCACCGTACCTGGGTTAGAAGCTTCTCTTTTTCCTCCAGTTCTTCATCATTAAGAGGTTCAGCCTCGTCAATCTTAAGCTGCTCTTCCTTTTGTGTCTGGGCTGCATTTGGTAGGTCGGGATTACGAGGTACCTAAAAGGTTTTCAATTGTGTAAAATTTAGCAAATAAAACAAATGCTAGTTGTAGTCTCTTTCTTGAGGGTTTCTTCCTATTACCTTGTAACCTATTGTTTTCCTGTAGTACAGGATCTCTTTTTCCAATAGTTCAAATAGGCGTGGAGGAAAGAACTGGAAGTCCTGAACATTTGGCTGTTTCGGAGGACGTGGTGCCTGAAATGTATAAAAAGTTTGCATTTGACTCCATGTATAGAAGCTGCTTGCTCATAATAAATGAATGAGAGTTCAGTTTGAGAGAGATAAAAGCTTAAAATATGCAAAAAGTGCACTATCCTTGATTAAAAAAAAAAAAAAAAAAANCCTGTAGTACAGGATCTCTTTTTCCAATAGTTCAAATAGGCGTGGAGGAAAGAACTGGAAGTCCTGAACATTTGGCTGTTTCGGAGGACGTGGTGTGATAATGATATTTCACATGATTACAATAGGCTGTGGACCGAATCTTTATGATACTTTACTATGTATGAGAGTTCAGTTTGAGAGAGATAAAAGCTTAAAATATGCAAAAAGTGCACTATCCTTGATTAAAAAAAAAAAAAAAAAAAAGTAAAACAAAATGAGAAACACCCTGGTTTTACCCTACCTACAGTCTTCCTTTACCTGGTAAAGGTTGATTCCACTCTTAATTCTTCCTCACAAATTCAGAAAGAGCCAAAGGCTTTAAGATGAACTTTTAAGTCCTTCAGGTGTCTCCCGCACTTGTGAAAGTGATTAGTCTTTAACAGCAATCCCTTGCTTTTACAGCTGCAATCATTTCTCATGTGTGTTTCAAAGAGTTACTTCTTTAATGAGCCAACTCACCTTGGGAGCCTTTGGCTCACTGACTCGCAGAGCCTCTCTGAAATAGGCATCCACAGCATAATTGGCTTTTCTTTCTCGTTTAGGTGGTTCAATCCACTCTGTAAATGCCATCTACAAAAACAAGCCCCCCCCCAAGTACCCCAGGAAATATTAACACTAAATATTACAAAACATTCATATCAATTGTGAGTTTCATTAAAAAAAAAAAAAAAGGCCGATAAATGTAAAGCAGCTAAAAGCTGTAGTTAAACTTATAAACTATTTTTGTATGTTACGTTGTACTTTAACAAATCCACATTTTAAATAAAATGTGATTCAATCTTACAAATCAGTGCTTTCCTCTAAAAGAAATTAAACTATTACCTTTTGTTTTTCTCTGTAGTCTTCCCCTTCAAAATTATATACGCTGGACTCTGTATCCATTGTGAAATTCCTGAGTGAGCTCTCGCCCATCTTGGAGAGCTTTTCATTCATTTCTGCAGTCTAGGAGGGAGAAGAGGAAACAGGAACAATTTTAGAAGCCAATGAATTACAAAATTTATAACAATAAATAAAAAAACAAAGGTGTTTGATGAATACAAAGCTTCATAATAGCAAAACCCACAAGTCCTCCACCTTACACTGAAGTTATGGCCTAGGCAGATACTAGGTTACTCCAGTTTAAAACTTTCTCTCACCTTCTTTGCACCTCTTTCCAAAATGTGATCGATATCTTCATCTGTAATCTCACTCTCCTTTGATGCAAACACGTGTGTTGCTCCATGTCTGATCATTTGCAGCATTTCATCCTTCCCAAGTTTATTCAAGTTTTGATCCACCAATCTTCCTGCAGATAAAAGCAACTTACTTACTGAAGAATTGACATTACTGAAGGAACAAATTTTTTGTCTTCCCCTGATGTTTCCAAGTCAAAGCTATAGCCACGCCTGTTGAATAAGGAAATTCACCCTACTCAGAAAACTTCCTTCCTTCTTTCCTTCCATCTTTCCTTTTTATTTCTTTCCTTTTTATTTCTTTCCTTTTTCCTCTCTTTCTTTCTTCCTCTCTCTCTTTCCCTTTCTCTCTCTCTCTGTGTATATACATATATACATATATGTATATATAGCTTTATTTTCCTTTTTCCTTCTTTCCTTTTTCCTTCTTTCCTTTTTTCTCTCTCTCTCCCTCTTTCTCTCTCTCTCTCTCTCTCTGTGTGTGTGTGTGTGTGTGTATACATATATATATGTATAGCTTTATTTTCCAGGGTATGTTTCAACAACTTCAGGGCAAAAGGTTCTTTTTAACACAACACTAGAAAGTGATACTTTTCCAGACACTAAGTTACTGTTTCCATATGACTAGACCCACAGGTATGGGTATGACCACATGTATCACTTGACAAGTAATCAAAAAGTTAATGACAGAAACCCATCCTTTTGGAAAAATAAATTTTCAATGGGCTCAGGACTTTGCACTCTTCACAGAATCTCATGAGGGCAAAAGCAACATCCCCATTAGCTCTTAGCTGGGTGAGTTCACCATAGTTTGCAAGTTTTGAAAGAAAGAGGCACATGATCATTATATACAGGAAGAGAAAAGCTGTGCTCATGTACTTGCCTTGCTGAATGACTATGGAATCGAGCCGGAGCTTCATTTCTGCCCGCTCCACTATTCTTTCCTCCACTGTGTTGTCTGTGATAAACCTGAACACTCGAACGGTTTTGGTTTGGCCGATTCTGTGTGCTCGATCCTAGGCAAAGGGCACAAACACTAACAGTAATGCTTTCCAGCACATACACACCATCGCGCTTCAGTTTTGCGCAGTGAATACTCATACTCCTTTGTGGAGCCGGAGAGCACAGCTGAGTTACAGCAGCCTGTTCTTGCTTTTCAAGTTTCCTCCCACCCAACATGACACCAACGAAAGTATCACTTAGATGTTAAACCTAAAAATACTGGAGAGAGAAGGGGCGGCAGTGGTGGTGGGGAATCTTAACTGGGGTATCCCCCAGGGAACAGCCTGGGCACTTCTGCCCCTATCTGACCTGCTGACTCTCATTCTCAAAAACCTTTACTCTTGCTGTCAGCACTGCAAGAAACCCACCCCGCGCCACCTCCTCGGAGTGGAAACTGATTAACCACTGCGAGAATTAACCAGGATCCGCAGCATTCCCCTCCAGTGCCAACCGGCCACCCCGCCAGGGGTGACTGGACCTATCTGGCTTCAGCCTCCAGGCCCCGGCTCCATCGCTCTTTGGAATTAATTTTAGCTAGAATTCCTGAGACCCTGCAGCTTAACTGACATAAGTTAAGAAAGTCACAAGATTTGTCACTTATAGGCCTCAGATGCCAAAAGATATGTTTTTTAAATGACATTTTCTTATGTGCTCAGTAGTATTCTTCACATGTCCCAAGGTCAGCAAATCTACTGCAAAAAAATACTAATGATGATGGCTAAAAGGCGCTCATGAACTTATGACCACCTTTGAAGCAGTTTTTGAGAAGTCTGGTCCAGTTTTTGCCTCCTTTCCACATGTTAGTGAAGACAGGGCACATGCATTCACTACCACACAAAAGTGAAGTTTTATATCTTGGGGATAGACACATAACATGCTAGATTAGTTTTAAAAATAATATAAAAAGGTTACTTTATTTAGGCACTACTCACAGTGCCATATGTAGCATAACCCACAGTATTTGTTCCAGCTGAAATCATTTTATAGCCCAAACGTGACTAAGTGTTCCTCAAAGTGAAAACTGCACTGGACCTGAAAGTCAGTCTTAGAACTACTAAATAGCACAGAAATACTGTGCTAAAACAGGAATGGTAGAAACTCAGTGTGGAAATACTACATTAGGTCACTCATACATGTACAGGAAAGCTGTGTGAGAAAGCAAAGACAAAAGGACAACATTTCCACCTCATTCTTACCATAGCCTGAAGGTCTACTTGGGGATTCCAGTCTGAATCATACAGAATTACAACATCAGCAGTAGCCAAATTGATTCCAAGACCTCCAGCCCGTGTACTCAACATGAACACAAACTTTGAGCTACCAGGTTCATTATATGCATTAATAGAAGCCTATATAAATAAAAAGAACATGTCAGTTGAACCAAACATTTTAGGAATACTAGTTTTACTTGAGTAAAATACTTCCAATTTTAGATACCTGTCTCTCATCATGAGGCGTTTGGCCATCCAGTCTACAATATTCATAGTTTCGCCACATACAGTAATCTTCCAAGATGTCTAAGACTCTGGTCATCTGACTGAAGATTAAGACTCTTGAACCTTTTGGGGGTAAAAAGCTTTTATGGTTTCACCAAAATTTAAGACTTACTGAACTCTATGAATTTGCCTAGTAAAAAGGGGAAGGAGAACAGTTGCATGTTACTATCAACAAGAGAAGTTATAAATAAAAGGACTCAAATAATATGCTGGTAACTCTCAGGAATACATATAGGAATATATTCAGGAATATATGCCTAGAGTAACAAATTCAGACAAACTGCGCTATTTTTATTGACCAAGAATCAGAATGTGAAAGACCTGGTAATGTCAAATGTTTCTGTGAATAAGAAAACCACATCTATAATGCAGGGTTGCAGATGCTGCTACCAAGTACTGCAACAAATATCCAATATTTTAAATACCATAAATATCATTGTTTTTATATTCTTTAAATATAATTTATACTTATTCTGCAAAGGATATTTTCTTGGGAAAACTGAAAATTTATTGGGAAAAAATAGTGGCATATATGAAGAAATTTCTCTTCCAAATATATATTAAAAAAAGCATATAAAGAACATTTTAAACATTTGTGATGGAATCACCATATCCAGAAATAAGTTTGTTCTTAAAGTCAATTCACTTATCTGCCAAGAACATTAAAAATGTAAATGCAAAGTAATTTATGCAAACACGCAACTACTTCCAGCCTACACTAGGGATTTAACTACAAGCCCGAATATTACAGAGCTTGTTTCCTTTTACATCCTCCTAGTCTGGACGTTTAATAATTAAACTAAACAAGCCTCAAGACAAAAAGCGAAGTATACCTTGTTCTTTCAACTTGGGCAGCAATTTGTCCAGTACTACCATTTTGCCACTGTTGGTGACCAAATGCATGTCTGTGGTGTAGGGTGGGCCCGGTTCTGCTCCATCAAAGAGGTACGGGTGATTGCAGCACTTCCGCAGCTGCATCAGGATATTCAGGAGCCGCATTTTGTCCAGCTTCCCGGCAGAATTGAGAATGTCGATATCCTTCATTAGGATCCTTGTATACCTGTACCAAGGAAAATAAACGAGGCTCAAGCAGCTCAGACCTTCTGAGCGTCAATCACAGCACAGCCAAATATATGAATTACCATTCTCGCTGCATTTTGCTGAGACCCACATAAATTTTAACTTCCTTCTTTGGAGGCAAGCTTTTCTCTACATCAGCTTTAATGCGACGTAACAGGAATGGCCGCAGCACCTGAGGGAAATTGTGTCGTTAAATATATTTTGGAAGCTGAAATACGGAACGTGTCAATGACAGAAGCAGACAGAGGCTCTCTGCTCTAGAGGCTCAAAGTGCAGAGCTATTGCCTGATGCCCACCATGTGGAAAAGCCTCAGAACACACAGATTATTACCCAAGGGAATAAACGTGTCTTCAAAAGACTCAAAGATTAGGCCTTTTTTTTCCTGCTCGACTGAAATCTCCAATGCTACCTTCATAGCATTATTTTTAATGTAAACATTATATGTAATGCAAACATTTTAATGTAAACATAAAAAAATCCAAACTATCAACCTTCTCCTTCAACACTCTCCTGTCTCCTCGAAGCCATTTCCCTTTCACCTAAGCAGTGAATCTTCTTATGAGTGTCTCCAACCTATTCTGAAAAGCTACCATTGTTTTTGAAATGACATCAGACAAATTACTTTGAACCTAACTTAAATAAATGTAACATTTACATACAAAGCAGGAACACTTACCATATGGAGACGTTCCACCAACTTTTGATCCCCTAGACAGTTGTTTGTATCAAACCATGAATCAAAGTCCTGTGTCAAGAAAATAATTAATATGCATGAAGTTCCCTTTCAAGGTACATTGCAATGTCACTGCAATGATGAATAAGAATCACTCAGTGATGATTCTGTCACACACTTAGTAAAGGAACAGATCACCCTTTCTGGTCTGTCTTGCTTTGCTTTCATCGTGCAGTTCAGCAGTACCTCTTCAGCTCACCATGAACCTTCCCAAAACCAAAACAATTTACCATCGTGTTTTTGTTTTTTGAATTTAAGCTGCTTTTGTTATGGAGCAGCTTGAACACAGGCACAGAAACAAGTATCCTCCTGAGTCATTACTGTGATAAACTTCTCAGCAGACACACGGTTCTGTCACTTAGGGGAGTCTTTTGCTGTTTAAATAATGTCTCCCCATTCACAGGAAAGCATGCAATAAAGTAACTTAGGTAAAAGGACCAAGTTTTAGCTATCAATATGTTTAGGCCTATTTTGAAATGCAGCAGAGATCACCTTCCCATTGTGATTGCTAATACGGCTCACATCTGCTAAGATTACAATTCACAAACAGCCACGTCAACAGAAGCAGTGTAAGTACTACGCTTTACAACTTCACAAACATTTACCAACCATCAATCTCTCGTTATCAGAAACTGACACTTATGCACTTCTCTGAAATCCTTTATTATCTCACCTACCAAGATATCAAGAAGAGATCTGATTAATGATAGTAACACGGTGACAGCATCCTGATATACACGGCATAATTCTCAGAGAACTCTATATATTCAGGTTTATTTTCAAAATCTGGAAAAACACCTAAGTTCATATACTTTGACTAGCAAAAATTATGACTTACTTCAGCGGAGTTAAACACATCTGGCAAAAGGAAGTTAAGAAGTGCCCAGAGTTCATGTAAGTTGTTCTGAAGTGGAGTTCCAGTCAACAGCAGCCGATTCGTAGTCTTGAATTCCCGTACGATTTCTGATAACTAAAGGAGACAGAGACACAAGAAGATGTAACAATGTTACCAGCCTTCCCCACACATCTGCCTAACCCACACAAATACTTGTCAGTGAAAGCATAACTTACCTTCGATTTTTCATTTTTAATCCTGTGGGCTTCATCTATGACTAGGTACCTCCAGTTAAACTTTTTGAATACTGATTTCTCCTTGATGAGCATTTCATACGACGTAACGCAGACATCCCATTCTCCTGGCAGCAGCACATCTCGGACAAAGGCGGCCTAGATGGCAAAGCAACAGTAGTTCATTACCGAGGGTTTCTCAAAAATAAGACAAAAAGAACACAGTAGTGATGGCAAAATTTCAGAGCAACATTCCTGCTAAATTTGGAAGTAAGATTAATTACAGATTTGTTTTAATATACGACTGTTCTAAGACTTTCAGAATTTTGTCAGTGCCAAAGCTGCTAAAACTCCTGTGGCAGAGCAGGGAAGGGATTTCAGCTCTAAATTCTGGTTTGGGAAACTGCTCATGACTGTACAGAGGAGTTTCTGAACAGCCAAGCTCTAAGAATATCGAGGAAACTCGAGGAAAACCCTCAAAAAATTCAATTTGAGTTCCAGTTTAGAACACTGGAGTTTCTGCCTATCAAAAATAATCCCAAGCACAGCTGCAGTAGCTGCCTTAAAAATAATCACAAAAAAAAAAAAATGCTGACAAGAGCGGAAGATTTAATGTCTTCAGTAATAATTACTCCTTCCATAAATAAATGAATTAACTCCAGCTGACAATTCTATAGATGCACCACCATAATTCAGCTAAAACAGAACTTTCATTTGATGTGCTAAAAAACAAGAGAGAATGATTCAAATAAAAGTCTGTATGTGGCTGAAAATATCTTCTCTTATTTTGATTGATTTTTATCAATTACAAGATCCATCTGAGCACCACTTTTTCCAGCCAATCCCCCTTAGACACTAATCTCACAGACTGTTTTCAGGAAACAGTTACTTGGTGAGAGATCCACTATCCTCTCAAGAGCTGCTATCACAGTTAATAAAATATACTATAATAAAGCAGTTAGCAACCAAATTACTTATTTCCAGATTCATATACCTCACACGATTGACAGCACTTTGTATCAACCCTATACAAATACAAGGTACAAATACAGGAAAAATAACCACGTCAAAACTTACTCGTTGATCTTTGTCACCAATCAAACAAACTGCTCGAAGGGTAGGTACCCATCTCTTAAATTCATTCATCCAGTTATGTAGAGTAGATTTTGGAACTAACACCATGTGTGGACCAGGAATATTTCTGTAGTGTTTCATATACCCAAGAAGCGAAATTGTTTGCAGTGTCTTCCCAAGACCCTGCAAGAGAAATTAACGTCAGAAGAAATTTCTAAGGAAACACCTTTAAAAAAACCTCAAATGTGATCTCAGAGAATTTGACAGAAGACACAGTAGCCTGAACTAACTAAACTCAGGATGCTTCTCTCATGTTAAAAAGAAAAAAAATAATTCAAACCTATGTTCATGTTCATAAAGTTAGACCTCTGTATTATCTTTCATAGGAGACACATTTTCAGAAGGCAAAGAAAGCTTTACTTTTTTTTTTTTTTTGTCAAATGCACTGTTTATTTGGAGACCAATGAAACATTACAAACTAAATTTGAAGTAAATAATCCCCTAGGACGACTCTAATAAGCCACCACATTATTTTAGTTCTTCTGAGAAGAAATGCAAACTTAAGCTAATGTAAAAAGCTGCATACATAAAACAACCACTGAGCTTCCTTAGAAGCACTTTTTAAAAGTGCTCTGTTCATGATTCAACAGAAATATTAAAGGTTTTGCATTTTCAGTATATAATTTTACTGCAACAAAACTGAGGAAGACATGCATAAACTGGATCATGCATATCATTTCAAAAATTTGGAAAGATCGTGACATGGGATTAAAAAAAAACCCAAACTACAAGTTATTTTTGGTTTGAGAATTAAATTCTGTTTTCAAAATGAGAACATTTCACCTACTGAAGAAATAAAAAATGTTTACAGGCTATGTAAGAAGCATTAAGCAGGACAAAATGAACATTTAAAAATAAATCCACAAATATTTAATATTTATTAAATATTTAAATATTTAAATTCCTCAACACAAGATGTATCTTGGAATACAACAGATCCATTCATTTATAAAATTTCCTCAACTACTTTGTTAAAATAAGCCCGCTCCATTTACAACTGTGTTCAGCAAAGAAAATCCTGTATTCCACAGCCATGGTAGGAATGACCTTTTAACAAGCCTCTCTTGCTACATCTATTTTAACATTGTTTTTCCCAGAGAATTTCCCACTGTTGCACTCTTTGCTGCTGGGGATATCAATCCATACAGGACACTTCTATCCTGCCATCTTCATTTCGCCCTAACCATAACAGGGAGTGTTCCCACATCTATTGCTCTTTTCATACACGATGCCCTTTCAGAAAGGGGAGTTTCAGAACATCGTAACAAAAAAACTGCAATTTAAAGAAACAAAGGATGTGCTATTCTGTAGAACATCTTTATCCCAGAACCGTATTTTCCTAATGGGACAGAAAATCCATTTTCATACGTCTACTTCATAAGCTGCGTACATGCCTTACTTAAACTAACAGATAAATGCGGCATACACTGTTTTAACATTACTGATTTAAAACACGCTAAAAAAAAATATGGCAAATTATTTAAAAGAATATTTAGCTGAACTAATTTTTTTCCTGCATGAGTTGTGTTCCCACCCCCACGACAGAAGCGCAGGCGACCGACGTACCATTTCATCCGCCAGGATGCCGTTGATGCCATTTTCATACAAAGAGATGAGCCAGTTCAGTCCTCGGACCTGATAATCGCGCAGCTTTCCCCATTTAACATCTAAAAGGCATGGAAGAACAGACTAAAAGATTTGTAACCACTTACCAAAGAATTTTACCATTCCTCTTGACTGCTAATTGAGACCCATTATCTATGCTACAGAACAGCATCAAGCAATAAATTTCAGGTAGTAAACTTCAAAGGACAAAGAAGAGATCAAAGACATTAGCATGCACATTTTGTTTCTATAAGCATGAGAAGCAAGACCCCAAGATATGTGAAAACTCTTATTTTATAAACCCTCCCAAATCAGAACATACTAGAGCATTAAAACAATAGGATATTAAAATCCCTATTACGCAACTCAAAAGCTGCTGTGTACTTTTAATTGTACCAAAAGGTATACTACATACAGAAGAATGGTAAGATAGCCAACTCAGAAGCAAAGCTTTGAGTGCAGATACAGGTGGCCTAGGAAGGAGCTGCAGCTAGCCCTTCCTAGCCACTAAGACGTGTCAGCTGGGTTTCTAAAGGACAAGACTCACTATACCCCCTTTCTAGCCTGAAAACAAACAGCCCCTTGCTAATGTATTTCATTCAGTTAGGTTGCTGCTGGTTAATTTCCTTCCCCTCCTCCACCAAATCAACTCATTTCCCATGGAAGGGTGCAAATAAACTCCATTTTAAACTACACAGGTTTAAAGGAAAGGAACTTTCAGGGGAAAAGGAGAAAAGAGGAAACATACACGATGGAGATTCTTCAAATCGAGTGCACACATTCGTTGCCTTGGAGCTTTCTGTTAAAAGCTCCTCATCTTCTTCCTGTTCTGTTCTACGATGTCGGTAGCTTTAAAAAAAAAAAAAAAGAAAGTTTCTGAAAAAAGGTTTCTGACTAACCTAACAGATACTAAACTGTTTCAAACTTCAATCTGAGATCAGTGTGGTACAGACACAAACACCTAAAGGAGCTTCTTGAAGGTTTTTTCAAAAGAACTGATCCACTTATATGCCCCTTCCTTAATTTTAAGAGCCACTTCCTAATGATAAACTGTTACATTCCAGCCGAGATTAGCAACAGCCTGGAATATTAGTGTTTTTAGCTGCAAGACAGACTTAAGACAGTGCACTTCAGGAGCTCTAGAGCACCTGCCAAAAGCTAGAGATACTGCAGTCACACAAGCAGCAATGAAGACAATCCTAACTTCTTGATTCCTGATTTTCAAGCTGTCAGTAAGACACACGACGCTGATGCTCTCCACAAAGTCTTGCAACTTATAGCTAGCCATGGAGGCTCTACTTTTCTACCCCCCGTTTCTCTTCATGCTGGAATACTTTTAACCATGACAATATCTCACTGCAGCACCAAATTCCTACAACTCATAGAATTCTTAAATAACTTTCAGCTTACAGGTGGGAACTTTCAAAAAAAAAAAAAAAAAAAAAGCACACACACACACACGCTGTAATATGTAATACACACAGCAAAACAGAGCAAAAGGCTAGCAAACTTAACTTACATTCCTGAAGCACAACAAAACCCATAATTACAGTACAAACTGGCCTACGTGTCACCACTTACTCGCCAACTGACAGTAAATTCTGCTTCTCGTCCTTCTTTATTCGTGGACGGCCTGGTTTCATTTTCAACGGTGAAGTTGGAGTTTTCTGAGCAGCAGGCTGAATGAAGTGAGCAAACAGCTCAGTCTGCTTCAACAGATACTCAAATCTGTTTGCTCTGTCTGTTTGCTGTTGACAAAGAAAATGGAATGGAACAAGTGTGAGACACTGCAATATGCATTCAATTTTTTAGAAAATAGAAAATGCTTTCAAACCATTTTGATTCGCACACCTACAACAAAGAACAAAACAAACACATAACAATGCAACCACTGCTGACACACTCAACACTCTTCCACTGGCTGAAGGCTAACCTTGAGCACACAACAAAATCTAAGTTGCAAGCCAGGCCTGCCTAAGACTGAGATCTGGCTTTAGTGCAAAGATTGCATGGGTGTCACTGGACAAGGCAGCACAGGTCATAGAACGAAGGGTCCCACTCCCAGAAATTTTCTCCTCACTAACATTCATGCGATTCTTTGATGAACTCGTTCACTTCATCAGCCTGGCAACAACCACTTTCTCTTTTACTGCCTTAGTTTCCTGTGTGCTCACATCCCCTGCTTGCTTAGTGGGATAAATCACCTCACTGAGATGCCAGATAAGCAAAAGAGGCAGCACGAAAGACAGGCGGAAGAGGGGGAGCAGAAGAGCTCCAAGCTAGAAGGCAGAGCACCCATTTCAGCAGCAGAGCTCCTAGATATGCTCAGCCTAATTTGTCACACTGCACCCTTCGATATGAGACCCTGTTTCTGCTGTGCAATATAGATTACAGGAGACAATATTAATATCTAAAAGGGTCAATGCCTTTACAACAGGTTCCACTTGGAACCAACTCATCTTCCCACAGCCACTTCAACTACCTGGAACTTAAAGAGACTTTAGAACAGACAACTGAGAGAGAAAACAGTGCCGGGGTCAACAGCAACCACGCTGACACTCTGCCAGGTGCCAAACACAACCTGGTGTTCAGCAACCTGTGTAGTTAACAGGAAGTTGGCCTCCTTAGTAGAAAGGAACAACACTAGCTACAGCATTTACACAGCAAAAGGCATTTTTTCTCACAGCTGTGCTTGTCTGCAGACAAGACTAGAGTGGACAACTACAGGTTCACCTCCATTTGCCAGGAAAGAAATTAGGAAGGGAAGACTAAGTAATTTTCAATGGTGACAAGAAGAAATGTAGGCAGCAACAAACTGACAAGAATCAGTTTCACCTTCCTCCGAAGAAATTCTGTGTGCAGTCACAGGCACTGGAATTACAAACTGAAAGGAAAGAAAGTAGGAAGAACAGAAAAAGGAAATGTGACAAGATGGTAAGAAATGGATGGCTCCACCCTTAAATTTAGGATATCCTAACAACTACAACTACAAAAAAGGAAAACAGCAATTTTTCTCCTGTCTAACCAGCACAAAATTACCCATCTTTAAGCTTCAGGAATCTAACCAGAGCTTCACAAAGAATGAATTAAATTACCAAAAAAAAAAAAAAAAAGCTAACAAAAATCCTTTCCTCTGTATTTGAAGTATAGAAAAAGCAGACAAAGCTTACAACCAGCACTTGTCCTTAGCAGCAAAACTTTCTCAGTTTCCTGTGAATTTTGAAAGCACTGATTTTAAGAACTTCCTCTTTAACTTACTTAGACCTGTAAACTTGAAAATTAATGTAAGAATTTGCAGTATCTACTTAAAGTCCTAGGCTAAACTTTTTGTCTTTCTCTGCTCTTCTCAAAGGACTGCTATTTGTGCAGTTCAAGGATTAAGTTTTGAGCTATTTTTCTCTATTTGTCAATGATATAAAATGTCTGAGACTTCAACAGATTCCATACGTTAAGGAAGAAAGGTAGCAGCCATTTAGGATAGACCCTCTCTTAGATGATCTTCCAGTTGCTGATTGAGAAAGTGAATATTCAACTTTTCATGATCCTCCTTATCTCCAGGAAGGACAATTTCACAGACTACTACAAAAGCAACAGCAAAATTCTTATTACGCCTTTTTCCCCAAAGATGCCCGAATACTTCCCATTCTCCCATCTTTCCTAAATAGTCCTAGGACTATAACTAGGAACAGCAACCAAGACATCACTGCAATGGCAATAAAGAAACACAGAAAACAAAATGCTAATAAGGGAAAAGAGATTTTCTTAGACTTTTTTGTTTTCAAATTACTTAAATGTTTTTGAAGGACTAGACAACGGCCTATACATCCAGTTAACAGATTTCAAAAGAGCCAAACACAAAATTTTAACCGACTGTGCAAGGACCGGGCAGCTGTATGCATTCCCAAATGCTACATACCATTTTCTCTTCATATGTCGGATCTGCTTCCTGGATTTCTTTTTGTTTTCCTGGTGATGCATCACCAAATGATTCCTGAGGGGAAAAAGAATTAGGAGTAACTTCTTTTGTGAACAACAGACGTTGCCCATGTAAAGCTGGATACAAATTACTATCTATCCACGTTGGGTAGCACGTCCTTCTTCTGTTGCTACGGTAGAGCCACGTTTCTACTAATTACTGTAAAATTAACTAGGTCACGGATTGGTGATCCCTCCCACAAAAGGAGGCCCAGAGCTAGCTCTTCATAATCCAATCTAGCTCCATCACTGTAGCATCACGCGGGTGCAAACAGCTGTGCCAGCTGTGGTCCAGGAGCCTGGCCGGCCACCTGCAGCATGTGGAGCCAGAGCCCTCCCAAAGCTGCCCCTGGAAAGGGAACTGGCAGAGAACGAGCTCTGCTCCTGAGGCAACGGCAGCTTCATGTTCTGCCCTTGTTCCCTGTGACCCCAATCCCTCCTCGCTCTGCTCTGAGCGAACAACTCCACGTAAAGAGCTTGCCCTGGAAGCGGGGCAGCACGATGGAGACACCGCATTTTCCTCTTCTTTGTTTACTAAGTCAGTAACTGTTGTTGCTTCCAGCAGGACAGGGTTTGTTTTTGATAGTCCTTCCTCATCCTCCTCCCTGTCCACTCTTTGGCACATTGCCTTCAACTAGTCTTTCAGGAAAGGATTTGTTTGTCCTTCTCTCTTCAAGTTAACTCTTTCCCCATCATCTTCCACATTTAATTTCACCTTCTCCTGTTACTAGCACCAAAAACAAGGGGACAATCATGACAGGATAGTACTTTACAAAATACTTCCTGAAATGGTGAAAAGAAGAAACAAATGAGATGCCAAGTCATCACTCCAAAATCATGATTGCAACTGGGAATTCGATGAATTCGATCCAGAACAAAGAAGCAGTGTGAAACAAAGGGAAGCAAAACAGGAGTTGCGCATGGGGGAGTTTCACCTTGCCAAACTCCAGCAGGTACATACATGTGAAAATACCAACACAAACACCTCATCTGCCAGTCAAGAGATATAAAACTCGACACAGGAAGTTACAGGTAAGGATCTTTCGGAATTTTTTAAACTCATCTCCCAGTGCTTATATTTAACACCCATCTTACGCAGGGCATGAGGAAGACAGAGCTGTCTGAACTCCTCGACAAAATTCATGTTTCTCCAGAGGTGCTGAAAACGTGAAACAGAAGGAAAATACCCCGAAAAAAGCAGTAACAAGCCCTCTGACCTATCCATGTGTGACAAAGACAACACAAACTTCCAATTTACATGGACAGCAAGAGACACAATGTCAACCTCTGAGCTGACTAGGGCCATGAAGAAGCCATTTAAACAGAAAGTTGCAGTTATGCAAGGCTAACCCCTTCCTCGGGTAAAGGGGGATTAATTTTGGCAATACAGGAAGGAGGGAACCGTTGGAAGCGCGCGCTTTCCAGCATCCGCGCTCTCCGCCCGGCCCGGAGCGGCCGTGTTTCGTGCAGGTCCAAGCAGGACCCGCTGCGCGCCTGCTGCCGCTTGCCAGCGCACGCGAGGCAGGCGGCCGCACCGCACGGCGCGACTCCGAGGGCAGAAAACTCCATGCAGCTCCTCGAAAGGCAGGAGCAGCCCGGAGATCCCTGGAGCACCCTGATCCCTCGGGCCTGGCACCGGGAAGAGGCAACACTGCCATAAAGGGCACTGGCCTCTCCCGGCAGGCGCTTGGAGCCCCTTGGAACTTCTGGAACAAGCACCTGTTGCTGAGAGTCAAGCAAAACTAAGTAAAATAAAGAAATAAAAAGTAGAACAAAGTTTAGAAAGTAGAGTGAATAAAAAAAAATAAAAAATAAAACGGAACAAACGG
>VZSV01000024.1:3562635-3582326 GCA_013398735.1 Nothocercus julius
AGCGAGCCCGCGGCCGCTCTCGCGAGAGCCGCGCCGCGAGCGGGAAGCACAAGCACGCGTGCGCCAACCGCGCCAGGCTCTGCCCACGCGCGCTGCTGATTGGAGGCGTCGCCGCACCAGGCCAGGGCCGCGGAAGGGGGCTCTCTGTGACGTCACTGTCGCCGCATTCGGCGCCCGGGCCGAGCGGGCGGGGTGGGGGGAGGTGAGCTCGCGCGCGGCGTGACGTCACGAGGCGGTAACGGCCGGCATGCGCCGTAACGGCTCCTGGCGTTGGGGCCCGAGGAGAAGGCGGGGAGAAGCAGCGGTAGCCGAGCCTGAGCTTGAGAATCAGGGCACAATGCACTGACTAGGGGAAACGAAACCAGAGTGGGTAAAAGCCCCTCACTTCCCACACCAGAGTAGGGCAGGCAGGAGCAAGGGCCTAAGGTCCCAATAAATAAAATTTTAAAAAAAGAAAAGTGAAAGGAGAGGAGAAGAAACAGATACCCGTCCTCCTGCCCTCTCCCAGGGAAGGGTAGCTAAGTCAGCTTTTATGTGCAGGGGCATAACTGCCACTTTTTAAAAAAAAAAAAGAAAAAGCGTTCAGGTACTTCCAAGGAGTTTGCAAGATCTATTAGAGACGGTACTTCCTCCTGCTACACTGCAGGAGTTGCAGTCCAGCTTCCTCTTGGTGCCACGTTGACGGCAGTGCAGGGAGCACCTGTCTGGCGCATGACGCCGGCTCACACCACAGCCCTGCTCCCCCGAGGCTGGTGACGGCTTAGAACTAACATGCGATTGGTATCACCAGGAGCTCTTCCAAAAGAAAATACCAGGAAGATGCCAATGCTATGAAAATGCAAGTCTTGGGTCAAATTGCTCTTTCCAGTCAGTCACACTCTCATGAATGCACAAAATCCAAAGAGCCTGAACACAGAGACCTTAAATTAAAAGCAACCAGCAGTATAAAGAAACTCCTGACAGAGATTACTGAGATGCTAAACATCAAATAAGGACAAATACACATCAAGGCATAAAAATCCTCCCCCAATCATCAAGTTCTAACCTGTAGAGACAATGAATTATTAATATGCTTATGAAGTTAATAAAGAACAGTTTAATTACAGATTTTTGTTAAATTTCTTCGTCAATGTGTCTTTCATTGCTTGGTGCGTAATTGTAACTTTTTAAATTAATATTCTTTAGATGACTTCTTGTTAATAATAATAATAAAAAAACTAAAATACCACAAATAAGAGCTACTGCAGAAAATAGCTGCATAGCAACTACATTAATAGGCACTGCTACACATATATCAATACTATAAATTTGATAGAAAAAGATACTATATATTAATTTCAATAAATGTCTTAGTGCAATGGCAACAATATTCAAGATAGTTTACCACATAAACCTACAAGAAGGTATTCATGCGCTCTTTAGATTTGAGTACTCTCAACATATTGAATTTAAAATTACAGTGCATGTTAGCAAAATTAGTATTGTATTAATTTACAGTGCTGAATCATAAACATTCACAAGCCTATGTTTTAGCTCTGTCTTAAAAAAAAATTGTAAAAATAATGTCCTAAGACAACCAAAAGGTTTTTCAAATGTAACACTTATAGCCACAAACCAAGGACAATTTGGCAACAGAAACAGTCTGTAGTTTGTCAGACTGTGCTTGTCTCCAATTTAAAACACGGCACCAGATGTGTATCTAACAATAAAACTTATCCATGGGACAAAAAAGTTTTATGCGTCTGATAGAAATCCTTGAAGAAGGGAGATTCTGTAATAAGTAGCTCTCCCACGGAAGAGAGTCAGACTACAGAGAATACTTTTAGATTTTATTTGCACAGTGTTGTGACTGAAAAGGCTCAACCACAACCCAGATTTATGTTATTTCATTGTGGATGCTTCTTTCATTACACATACAGACGCTGCTCGTTCCAAAAGTCCCCATCCTCCTCGATGGCCAGTTCTTCACTGACCCTCTTTTCTCAAACCCCAAGGTTTACTTCTTACCATGAGGTGCAGCAATGACAGCGAACCAAGAGGATCTCTTGCAAATCGGTTACTACACGTATGGGCACTGGCATTAAGCCACTTGATCCCCTTCTGGTGTGGTCGTTCTTTGAGGGGAGGATTTTTATGAGGTTGGTATAAAACTCAACTTCGCTGAAAGAAGGGGATACATCTGCAAAGAGTTTCCTTAAGTAGGGCTTAATATTTTAACCTTTTTTAAACTATAAATAAAAATGCTATTCTATTTATCTACCATTTTATGATGCTGCTGGGATTCCACATACATGCAAGTATCTGCCTCTACATTCAAATTTTATATGTCAAGGCCTCTGTCATAGCATCTTAACCTAATTTCCACGGTTCTCTTCCGTTTATGTTGCTTGGTTTCCTTTCAGTTGTGACCTGGCCTGTTTTCCTCATGGCATTTAGATATTTAAACAAATATCTATGAAAGTTTTAGGCACTTATATCGACAAATACTTGCCTCTTTCTTTTCTGCAAATATACAAGAACTACCAGACTAGGACATTCAGGGTCTTAGAATATAGCTTTTACTGCAAGAATGATGTGTTTTACATATGCTGTAGACTATATTAGTGCCATATGTATCTTTCAAGTTCTTGGTTTTAGAAACATACAAATAACACATATGAATTCCTTTCTGTATTAGTGGCTGTTTTGAATAACAACAGATTATTTGATATGTTCAAATTCTACGCTCTCTGGTGGAATATAAAACACCTATGGTGGAAGTAATTATTTTTCAAACCTAATTTAGGGAAATTTTAGGAAAAAAATGTCAGAAAGAAATGAAAAATCAAAGTAAAATCCTGCCAAAGAACCGAGGGCACAGGGTAAAATGTAATATCATGTATTCAATTTGTTATGACGTGGAGGCAGGGGATTTGAAATGACCAACAGAAAACAAAAACATGACAGGTAAGCGTGGGACCAAAAAATGACAAATAAGCTGATAGAGTTTTAGAGAAGAATCTGACCAAAAGAGCCCATCAAAGCTACTTCCGTAGCTCTGAGCAAAATGCCACAGCCAACAGAATAGACAGTAGTCAGTTGTTAACGTTTTCTGAAGAAAATAGCAAAGGTCCACACAATTTCAGTTAATTTGAAAAGATGATGGTCAGTCATACTGGTAGGAAGCATTTAATAAGTTAGACAGTTGAAATCAACTTCAGTGTTTTTCAGGGGAATGGTACTGGTGCTTGAGCTCTCAGAGGATTTGGGTGGCTTGGTTTGTTGGATTTTTTATTATTATTATTACTTTTTTTTTTTTTTTTTAATTTTCATCCCATTTACTGAACAGAAACTCAAGAAAGTCAAGTTATCTGCATACACTGCATAAATCCACATACAAACTAACACCCAAGGGCAGCTGGAAAGAACCTCGAAGAACATTTACTAAAATATGAATATAATGGTAGCCAATATCTTATTGTCCCTCTTTAAAACTGATGCAATTCACATTGCCTTTAATTGCAGAGGGAACTTAACCAGGGAAAGGCTCAGCAACTATGGAGGATGCTGTAAGAATCTTCAAAAGTAAACCATGATATTAGTACATATACTGATTTTATCAGTACAGTATCTAGTACAGTTTTACTGTACTAGAAGAAAATTTTTGAGTGTCTACTTTGTATTTTATGTATTTTATGATTTGTATTTTATATTCTAAACATTATGATAATTTTGCTATTGCTTCCTACCCTAGTAGGCTAAGATATATTAAAGTCAGAGGGGTGGTTGTTTTTAACACACATGAAGGCATTAGCCCATGCCCCGTAGTCTAGAAACAGGAAAACATATTTTTTTGGCCTACTAAATTTGGCATCATAATGGGACACTTGTTTTGTAAGCTCACTTTTGTAAGTGCTTAGCATTTCTTAATTTATGGGTGTACACAGCAGGTTACGCAACTAGAATACTTCAGCTAACTTCTCTCTTGTTAAGAAGTCAACAAATGAACCAGATAAGTCCTTTCCAATTCCCGCTAGTATCAAAGGTTTCTTTGAAAGAGTTTAAAAAATGAACCCCCCGGGTGTCAGAGCAGTCAAGCTCTGTTCACCGACTGACAGGACGGCGAGTGCCCCAGCTAGTCCTGCAGACAGCACCAGCTACTCTGCCTGCTGCTGTTGCTGGAAATTACTGCCAAGGATGCTGAACCATAAATATACACTGTGGAAAACTGCCCATGTCAAAGACACTACTCATAAGCATTTTGTCCCATTCTTTGTGCCTTGCCAAGCTGAGACCTATGCCCAAAGATACCCGGTTGCTCCTTCAGCTGAAGCTGAAAGAGACGCAGAAGCGCCTAACAGCCTGGTCTGCTGCTCATCTGCACCCAAATCAACACAGTGCTTTTGTGGAGCACTTCATACACAGCAGTTGCTGGATAAGAACTTTTTTGGGGGCAATCACAGACAGCTTAAGTATTTCTAAGTAATAGGAAGGACAACAGTAAATGAATCATGAAGGTTTGGTGCAACACAGATCCCCAGGTAACATAAGAAATAGAGGCCAATCTCCAAGGCTGGTAAGCTTCCAGAGCAGTTTTGCAAGACTGGGGGAAAAAAAAAAAAGTATACATACATACATATATATATACACACATAGGCACAGACACACACACAAATTGTTGTTGGTTCTGCCCAGAATGACTTTTAACTTAATTGACTGTTGCAATCAGTAATAGCTAAGTTTAATTGTGATAAAAATCTTGCTTAGCTCATAGTGCAGTGTGAAAGCTCCAGAGGGGGCCCATTGCTCCCCATTTAACTATATGGAGCAACAAATTCTAAATTACAGAACTACAGTGGCAAGACTGTAACTTGTTTGTAAGCCTTATATGCAGCATGATGTCATGACTGTCAGAGATTAATAGATTATTAAAAAAAACCCTTTAACTCACACCTAAGCAAAACAGACTACTGATCACAATGCTCTTTTTTCATCTTTTAAAGTGTCTCTTTTTTAAATTTCTAGCAGAATGGAACAGCTGTGCCTTTGCCCCTGCATGTTATGGGGTAATAGTGAACAAGTGACGGTCTGTTCAACTGAACCTGTGAAGTATAAATGTCCCCCCGCCACCTCCCAGCCTAGCAGTCTTGTAGTAGCTAAACTTTTTGAGATTTCCCAGTGCATTCTTGAGTTTAAAAAAAAAAAAAAAAAAAAAAAAAAAAAAAAGCAGCATTCTAGCAGAAATGAAATGGTCAAACTAGTAACTTAAACACCATCATTCCCAACTGAGCACAGGGGTGACGGGGATGAAGGACAGGGTGCAGGGGTGCAGGACAAGCAGCCCTTTGATGGCCCTCCCCCAAATTCCCCTCCTGCCCATAGAGAGAAGAAAGAAACACACGTTTCAAATACTCTGAGATCAGCTTAACGCTCAGGCATGTGCCCACGTGAGTGCAGGAATGTACTATACAACCCTTCACCACAACGATAAGCTCCAAGAGAACTATTTAAGGGAAGCAGAGCGCAGAGATGATCTCATTGCATCTGTCGAAAATCAGAAGCGACTCCGCAGTGGAGATGCGCCAGCCAACGCTTAGAGCCAGGGTCCTAGAGCAAGGCTGCCCGGAGAGCATTTCTGAAACTACCAAGTACTCACCATGCCCACGGAAGCTTTACTTACCACTGGCAAAGGGAAGTTTGATCCCATTAGATAAAGGCTTTGAAGCAGAATGGATTTATTGCTCCAGGATCTTTAAAGATTTGAACTAGTTATGCTTAAGTAATTGAGCTCCTTTGAAGCCAGTACATCACTTTTCCTGGCTCCCAGGAGGCTGGGACTTGACTTCATTTTCGCTCTTTCGAGGGGGAGAAAGTTCAGAGACATGCTTTAGAAACGGCTATATTTAATTTTTTTTTTTTTTTTTCTTTTTGTGAAGTAGTTAACGTTGTATCTAAAATCCACAATTGTGAAAAAATGTGGTTGGTTTCTAGGCACCTTTACACACACATTGAATACTGCTTTGCCATTTCACAGGACAGAGTTTACACATCAAAACTGAACAACTTGATTTATTTAAAATTCACCTCAAAATGCATTGTGTTTAGTTTCTTTTTTTTAAAAATGAGCATTCAAAGCATCAAAATTACTAATTTAAAAAGAACCTTTGTTAAGAATACATTAATTTACATACTGTAGTTTGTGGCTGTGAGGGGAGAGAAACAACCAATGGCAGATTAGGCACAGGACTGACACCAACATGCCAGAAAACAACACACTTCTATGCTCAACTTTTAAAAGATCTGGGCAAATGAAAGCAAATGAATTGGGGGGGGTGGGGGAAGGAACCACAGAAAAATGAATTTACTTATGGGCATTTTTTTTGTTAAAAAAAAAAAAAAAAAGTGAAAAAATGTTAGTAGGTTTTCTATCTAGACCAAAGTCATTCACACATTTAAAGAACTCTCTTTTCTTCCAGATAACAAAACTGTTTCTAAACCAAGGCAGATTATTATTTGGAACTGGCATAGTAAAATAAAGGATCACAGTATACAGAGCTTAAACTCCTGTACCAGGAAAAAGCAACAAGTGGTTTACAAGGGGATCACTTAGGTATATTATCTAATTTTTCTAATTTTTAAAAAACAGAGATATAAAATATCAGTTGCATAGGGATTTAAATATAAGGCAAAGCAGGAGATTAAAGTAAAATAAAGATTGTAAGAAGGGCACTATGGTGTCAAAACATAGTATTTCCATTTGAATTAAATGTCAAATTCAAAATCACAGTATTTTGCTAGTACTACAAACAGTCAATGTCAAACTGTCCCATTAATCTCAAACTGAAAACTGACATTAGAACTTCTAAATAGTACAAAACTAAAGCTCACTGTCTAAACCTGATCAGTGTATTAGCACAATAGTGCTTGGTACGTACCTGATTTATATACTCTACCTTCTGTAAATAATATAAAGGTTATTTCTTGTTAATAAGTGTGAGATCACAATATTACTGCATGCCATCAGTGGTTTGCAGGCTTACTTGATATTTAATTATTCAATCTTTAAAAGGTAAGATCCCACCCTGCAGAATCTTCACCCATTGAACACAGAACACTGTCATTAATAAAATACAATAGAAGTTCCACCACTAAAAACTAACAGAGAAGCCAGGATCGTAGGTCTAAACCCAGTATAGTTCATTATTATTAACTCACAGCAATTTTTGTTAGGAAGGTAACCTGTAGACTTCCAAATAATCTTGTGTGTATTAAATATAAACAAGTATGTAACTACCAGTCATCTCTTGACATTTCAAGTAGATTATTCAATTGTGGAAGTATTTCCGCAAAATCAATTTTAAGGTGTTAAATTGAAGTTCAAATATTAATTCCCATATCTACAAGTAGCTTAATTAACCTAAAATTGTAAGGAATAGTAGTGTAAGGAAAAAAATTCTCCAGATGAATTAGGCATTAAGGTACACTAACTGGGAATACCTGAACCAACATCATAACTGAAAAAGTGCATAAACATAGTAATACTACGAATGTGTTAACTACCAAACAAAAGGTTTTCTGAAAGCCAAGCGATACTATTGTACATGTTATTTACATGTTGCAAACTTTCCAGAGACCACAGAGCCAATTTAGGATCTTAAAATTCCTCTGACGTATCTGAAGCATCCTTTGGCTGCCATCTTCTTCGGTCAAGAACCTATTCACACACCAGTGAATCATCAAGCACGGTACAGTCAGTGAACACGGCCATCGTGGTTCTGTAATTCTCAAAAATTCAGAGTGATAAACGATGCTTCCTTCTGTTCTTTGAAGCTAAAGCTGTGTTTTCATTTTACACTTTTGGTAGGTGTTTCAGATTCCGTAGACTGCCTCCCATCAGTCCATGCCTCTCGTGTGCTCTTCAGTGCTAGTGTTTTCTGCTGGTCAACCACAACATAATCAACTCTTTCATCTGCCACGCTGCTGCCTGAACCACTGCTCTTTTTCTGGAAACGGCAAAGGAGAGTGAAAAACCCATTAAGACAAGTTAACTAGAGGTCCCAAACAGATCCAGGACAAGCAGAGCTTCCTCTGAACGGTACAACACACGCTCCGTCACGCACTGTTTCACAAACTAATGAAGGTGATCTTGCTGGGGGGGTCTCACCATCCCAGCAACTGCTTGTGAAGAAATGCTAAACTCTTCAGGGCAGAAATACTTAAGTTCAAGATTTGCTTACCTTACGAGGTGGGGTAGATTTTCCAGAATCTAGATCCAGATCTAAATATTCTACTTGCTTATCTCCTTTAGGTTTTACCATAGGGCTGCTTCCTCCATCAAGGCTGTTGCTTCCAAACAAATTCTGAAATTATAATATAAATAACTTTAGCTGCAAATGCACATTCTCATGGGCCATATTATCAAATATGCTTGCTGCAAACTGCCTAAACATTCAAGGTTAAAGACCTGACCGAGAGCTCTTGCAATGTGTTAAGCCATGCATGTTTTATTGACACTGTGTAACAAGTAAACTTGTTCCAAGTCAAAACTGAAGAAAATAACATTGAGCTTGGGACACAGAGTCAAAAGCCAAGGCAGGAAAATCCCCCAAACCCAATAACCAACCCGCCCCCCCACTTAAGGGTACCGCCGAACGAATCTGTGCTTTCCACCTCATACTCCTTTCGCAGCATGAGATCCGGATGGAGTCTGCTTTATTTTCCTGAATATATATTATCTCAAATTTAGCATGATTTAATTAAAATTTCTGTATTCCTTTAAGTTAGTTTCAGAATTTCAGCCTTACAACAGGAACTTCAAAGGAGGCTTTTGCATGAAATGCAAAATGAAATGTGTCATAATTAAGCTGAAAGTCAAAAGATATTATTCAATTGATAAAAATGAAAGATTAAGCAAACTGAAAATTTTGGGTGGGACTGCCTGAACTGACATTGTACTGCATGTACCTAAATTTCAATTAGCCCAGACTTTTACAACCTCACCTCCTCTGTCCTCTCCCAGCCTGATCCCTCCCTCTTAACAGGTGTTATAGGAACAGTACAATAGAAGGACTCTTCTCTAAAAGATAAAGAAAAAAAAGGAAGACAGAGGGCAGCAGTCAGCAAAAAATGAAGAGCAAGGCAAAGGAAAGACAGAAGGGCAAAGCTGACAGCAACTTGAAAGAAAAAACAGAATATTGCTCATTTTATTAAGTAAACCAGAAGTATGACACATCCAAACAAGATACTCCGAAGCTGATGACAGAAAAGGATGAAAAAGTACGGGCTTCTTCCTAAAGTGCAGTTAGAAAAAAATAAAAGTTTTCAAAATGTGCATGTAATTAGCACATTTTAAGACAATGGCCTTGAGATATCTGCAAACATTCAGGTTCTCTAGGAAATAAAACACTTCAGGGGTTAAAGCTTAACGGGCTTGGCTTTCTTAATGAGAGTTATTCTACTACGTCTCTGTCACCCAACACACTTATAATAAGCAGTAACAAGGACAAACACAAACAACCAATACAAAGTTCATTTTTGCTGCCCAACTTCTCTAGAACATATATCTTAGTATATAAGAGTCAGAATCTGTGTCAGTTTTCAGCATTAAAAAAAAGTTCTTTAAACAGAAAAGGGTCTATACTTCACACAAACTAGAGAAGTATAATGTATGCATTAGAAAAAAAAAGCAAATACACAAACAAAAACAAAGAACAATCTTCAGAACAATCTTAAAGAATGAATGGTGCAAGCAAGCAAGCATATGATGTTAATGTCGGGCCACCCTAGCTGTGATATTAAACATAGCATCTTGGCACTCAAGCCCCTGAAATGACATTCTAAGACTCAACAGAAATCCCCCCTTTTCTTTGTGATTCTGCTATGGTAAGAAGTGCAGGCATGAGGCAATTTGCAGCTTTTGTGTAAAAGCGGACATCTCCTGACTGCAGGCTGGGATGTTCCTGGTTACTTACCAGTGCCTCTCGCAGAGGGCTCTTGCGTGAGGCGAGTTAACTTTACATGGCGGAAGGCAGCGGCAGCCGGGGCACGGGGCAGAGCACAGGCCAGCACCCTGCTGCTGCGCTCGGGAGCCGGCAGCGGGGCCGAGCTCTTGCAGGGAAGCCAGCGGCAGCAGGGACTGGCACAGGGGCCGCATCCAGGGACAAGGGCGTGAGCAGGGAGGCCGCAGGGAAGCTGGCACGGCAAGGGTGGGAGAAGCAAGCAGCACTAGGAGAAAGGAGCGCCGTGGGGCAGCGAAATGGGACAGCACGTGCCACACGTGGGAGCGGACGCACAGGCAGAGCAGAGAGGGTGGCAGGCCCTCCCCCAGAGGAGGCTGGGGAAAACCACAGCTTGCATAACGCTTTGAAGATGAAAAATGCTACTGTGCTCTCTAAGTAAGAATCCAAGCTGTAAAGATATAGTGAATTGCCCTGAAACAACGGCTGGGCTAGCGGTACAACCAGCTAGAGGGCTACAACCTGGGCTAGAGGTTTATTCTGAACTACATTTTAGTTTGGACTTTAGGCTCATCTCACCCCGCCCCGCTTCCTCCCCGCTTTCTTTTTTATAAGAAGCCTAATAAATGCACATGCAGCTCAGATTTCATAGACTGGAAACCACAAATATCAATTATTTTCCCTGTTCTTCCTACATTTCTTGGAAGATCTTCTTTCAAAAATGGGTTTTTAAGTATGCCTCAGAAGTCCTAAAATAGTTTATTTCCCATAATGTCACAACCAGTGCTTACCCTGGGACAAGCAATTATGGACAAGAGGAGAGAGTTTGTAGGGAGGAAAAAGAAATGTTGCGAACTGCTTTGTAGAACAGATATGCATACTAACCATACCCTAATTAGAAACAGTTATGCTCTTATTTTTCTCAATGCAAACTTAGCAAAATTACAGTTGTTTTATAGAGGGTTGCTTTTTTTTTTTTTTAAATCTAGAAATGTAGAGGGAGGTGATGTTGAACACTTGAATGATTTAAAAGTAAGGACTGCACAGGAAGAGAGTAGTTAAGATGTAGATATTACATACTGGGTCTTCAGTGGACTGATTTGGATTCATGGATACATAATTCTCTTCACTGTCGTGCGAGTCACTGCTGGAAGTTGTGCTATGAACTGAATCCGGTCTGGGAGACATGGGAAACCTGGAGGAGCTAATTACCAGGAATTATTTTAAAAACAATACATCGTGAATATCTTAAACCTCCTGGTAAACAACAAAAATAAGCATATTAGAGCTGAAATTTTCATTCAAGTTGCATTTTCCAGTTATACAGTTCTTAATATTAAATATTACAAAAGAAACATTCATATTGACACCCTGTTTCAATGCATGTATGTGCACTATATATATATATACACACACACACACACACACACACACATATACACGCACACACATATACACAGATACAATTCTGAAAGAAATCTCAAGCTGTTACAAAGGCTAAGGAATATAATAGAGAAGCACATATATATTCGCACTTCAGTCAATGAAAACAAATGAGGAAAAACTAATAAACTTACTCTCGTGCGAAACTTCTGGTGATAGGAGATCTAACTGGGGCTTGTAATTCTTCCCATTCAGGCAGAGGTTTTATTTCTAGTGGAGCTGGTTTTGCTACATAGGAAACAGACATTCTTAAAGCACAGAACATTTCTAAACTAAAACAGCTTTTCAAAGTCTAAATACCAAAAGGAAATACTATTTTTTAAAACAGTAAGCACTAGTAAGGGAAAGGAGACACTGTCCAGCTCTCAGAAAGTCATGATATATTCACTTGTATTTTAAAATTTCCCTTTATTGAGCAGCAATTAGAAAAAACACAATTTAAGAATTTTTGCAAGATACATTTGTACATAGTAATTCTATTTCAAAAACAGACTCTGAAAATGGCAGCGTCATGTTCCGTGTTAGTTGTTTCACAAGACTTGTTGAACTGACAAGCACAGGACAGGCTTGATCGAACGTCTCAGCTTAAACTGGCCGCATAGCCAACTCTGGATACATTTCTTGGCTCACAGACAAACGTTATCAGGCAAAATCTGCCCTCGCTGTGTACATGTGCACTTACTGATTAGGCTTCACGGCTGAAAGTGTGGGCAGAATCTTGAACTAAGATTAAGCTTGCAAAGCTCATGGATGAGTCAATACCTAGCCTAAATTCCAGAGGTGCTTGCCTTGTTTTGGTGCTCATCAAGCTCAGAGCTCAACAACAGCAGAGCAGAGCAGCAGCACGTCATTAAGGCGGCAAGCACGTCGCTAGAGAACGTGCCATTTCCAAATTCCATTTTCATAACAGAACTACCAAGTATTAGCAAGGAATACATTATCCTTCCCTCCCACCTCTAGGGTGTTTTTTGTTTGTTTGTTTGTTTCAATCTTTTCTAAACGTTAAAAGCAGAAGTTTTTTAAAAAAAAGGACCATAGAACTTTTTAGTAAAACTTGTTACAGTTCTAATCTCAGCTCCATCATCCCCAAAAATAATTTAACAAAATAAATTCTTATGCTGCTACAACAACAACAATAAGTCAATCAGTTTGCTGCACATTAACAGCTTTACAAGATCAAATTTCAGGTGTTGAGAACTAGTTCCTGGGGAGTAAAAGCTGTCATAAGTGACCACATGAGGAACTGAGAGAAATCAGCTGCTTAATCAGTGTGGTCTTCTTGTAGGGAAGAAGCAGAACTGTACAACAGTATACTTCCATTATACTTGCTCTTCAGATAAAGTTTATTGAAGAGTCGGCTACCTTATGGATTCAACATAAAGACTCATAATTCTTTTTTTCTAGTTTGAGTCTTTAGCACCCCAGACAGTTTTCTCTGTTAGATAAAACGCCATAATTACTCACATATAACACATCGTGCCTACTCCAGTCATTCTGCCACTCTAACTCAATTAAGCATAAAGCATTTGCCACAGACTCAGGAGAGTATCTGCACGTCACCTACATCAAGCTATAAAGGCTCATGTGAGACAGGGTGGCAGAACTGAACTTTAGGCAGGCAAGATGATACTGAAGCGTGAGTGACACAGCGAGACCCTGGCACGGCTCAAATGCTGTGTAAAGGCCTGCGGCCGCATGGCACCTACAGTCAGCAGCCATGTACAGCATTTGGGCATAAACAGAGCAAGGGTTCTGTCCAAAGCCCCTTGAGGACAGCAAACAAACGTGCTGATCAATTACAGTTGTGAGAACCTTTACACATTATTTGCAATTTACTTTGCCTCATGTACGAAGCACCAGCGCAGCGTCTTCAATAAAGCCAGTGTGACTCTAATTGCAATGCTCATAAATAGCATCTCTGCACTAATACATGGTCACTGCACTGATCTTTTGCTGCACTTCAGCACTTAGCCAACAGCAGGAGACCCAAGTGAACTGTGGTTTCAGGTTATTGCCCAATCAAAGTTATTTCAAGCAACTTACAGGTAAGTCATACATACTTGTTTCTAAATAAGCAGATACAAAAGTAAACCTGAGCTAAGAACAACTAGAATTTAAGAGATCAGAAGACTTATGTCTAGGAAAGGTTTCCTTGCGCTGTTCAAGATAGCGAGGCTTTGCTTCCTTATAACGGAAACCTGCTTGGCAAGGAAAAAGCATTCATGATCTTAGATTGTAATACAAGGAAAAGATCTTACATTATAATAGAAGCAAAAAGGCTTTATGAGAGCTTAAATTCTAGAAAAACATTTTTCTTAATTCTAGTTTTAATTTTATAAAGCTCCATATACATACAGTGCTAAAGTACATACCCTTTCTTCTTGTAGTAAAGTCACCTATGGTTTGTGAATCAGTTCGCTCTAAACCATGTGGTTTAGGTCTTAAAATTTTAGGGCTTTGACCTAATTGGTAAAAAGAAGACTCTCTTAATATATTGTTCTTTATATAATTGGAAGATGGAATTTTGTACATAAGCAGCAGAACCCCCTGCAGAAAGGTTAATGCCACAAGCATAAGCAAGCTGCCGAAGGAGAGTTTCACAGTCTAGCTGGGTCTCACACTAAGGGCTTAAGCACCAAACTTGGAACAAACGACACACTGCATGCAAGAAATTTGTTGGAGGCAAGCATAAGAGGTGTACAACTGGCTAAAAAGGGCATTAAAAATACTGTAACTGATCTTCACTATTAAATTCTTTTCAAGTCCTATTACAGTAAAAATGCCTTATTTGAGGCATACCTAAAATGACACAATATAGTCATCTTTCAGATGTAGGTTAAACCACTGTAAAAAAAATTAAGCCTTTTTATTCACAGTATTACTTCAGAAACAGCAAAGCTTTCAGGAGGTCTCCTCTCCGCCATGCTCTCCTCCGCTCCCAGCCCCCAAGGATCCTTTTCCACATTGTAGTTGTTAAATGCGCTCCCCGAAGTTCTGCATCAATTCATACCAAAAACTTCATACATTACAAACATCTCTCTGCGCTTGTAGAAGTGGAGTGACCTTCAATCCAAGCCTGCGCACCAGCCCCCTGCCACAATGTAACCCAACCTACACTGCAAACAGTCCCAACTGAAAAAACACATTTTTTTTAAGCCATTGGGGTTTTGTGAGGTGTGTATGCCTATAGGTGGGTGTAGTAGGTATGCTAGTTGTTCCCTAATATTTTAGGCTATCATGTAATGTAACGGTTTAGATAAATTTAGTAACAAGGTGAAGGGGACAAAGTAAGAAAACATATTAGAGACAGTAAGATTTTTATAGACAGTAATATAACCCTTACCCTTTAAGTAGTTCTTACTCAACCTAACACTGCAAGCAACTCAGATCACCTGGTCTATTTTAAATAAATATGATCGATAGTGCATAATAACCCTCATCTTTCTTGAAAGCGTATCTAACAAAATGTTTGTTTAATATTAGAAAAGATGAGTGCCTTCAGGTGGTACACCAAGAAGCCATGTGAAAGGTAAATCTTGACAATAAACCTAATAAAACGTTGTTAGGTCTGATTATCTTTGAAAATTGCCCTGCAGCACAAAATGGAAAAGGACTGGCACCAACTCAGATGCGGGCTGGTACTACCAGCAGTGAGTGAGAACACTTTGTGAAAAAAATAAATTTGGCAGCAAACACCAGAAGTTTGCAAATCACTACCCCAAGGGTTTTGCATATGAAGTGCTCTATTACTGTTATCACTGAAGTATTGGGAACAATCAAGTAACAACAAGCAAGGTAAATAGAAAGGTTTTGTACCGTGTTATTAACTGTTATGCAGTGCTGCTGAGTGGCTATGCAGGTATGAAACTTATTTGTATTTTATTAATATTACTACATAGCAACTTCCATAAATAAATAAATAAATAAATAAAGTGATATTCACTGTAGAGAGAAAACAACCACAGAAGTTTTTTTCTAATTTCAAAGACAGATGTTTCCTTAAATGGCTAAAAGTGCTGATGAAAAGACCAAGTGGTCGGGCAATGCTGACCAAAGGCTCAGATTATACAGTAGCACAGCAAAGTATTTCTGTAAAGTATGCTACTGACTGGAACCAAGTCAAAACCATGACCCAGCATGTTGGCCAAGTTTATTCCAAACTGATTTGATATTCTTAAGCACATTACCTACAGTCCTAGGGTAGAAGCTTGGGGATATAAAAAAAAACAAGATCCCAGAATGCATTGAACAGATTTGTAAATTCAAATTCAAGCATCATCTACAAGTGACCTTCTATGCTAAATATCATTATCTAATCACAGTAACTTTGTGTTCCACAGTTTCTAATCTGATTAAAAATAAATTTGGGCCAATCCAACCCAATTTAAAACACCAACCAATGCACTATCCTATAAGCATCCATCCCAAGTACAGTGAGAAATCTAGTGAGGTTAACAGTGTTAATAAACTGTTTAACCAATATTATTTAACCAATATGTACTTAATCACCTCTCTCCTCTTGAGCCAAACGTAGGCTCAAGTGCCTGAAAACAGTAAAAGATAAGAACAATGAACTCAGGGCTGTGACTCATTATTTCTACTTTTATAATTATTCCACATGGTCTCATCAAACAGACTTTCCTCATTTACAAGTACCCCCTTTTGTAAAATATGAGTATTATGTAGTTGTTTCTCTCATATCCAATTTAGCATTCAAAAACTCTTCTCAAACTTTCAAAAAGACTATACAAACAAGCACAGATTTCTATAGTACTCCTTTTTTGCATCAAAAACATACAAAATGTTCCAGTGTTAAATATGCTCACTGTGTTTTCATCTCCTGCCACTGCAGGACAGTGTGACCTAAATACCAACTGGGTGGCGAAAGAGTTTGCTGCTATTAACCAGCCATGATAATGCAATTCCTTAGTTTGTGTCCAAGAATTAAAATGCTTGTGCATTTTTTTTTTCTCTCTACAAAACAAAAAAGCTGAGGAGCTTATAATGTGCAGTAGAAAAGATCTGACACCAGATGGGGAAGAAGGAGGAAAAAGAACAAAAACCTACAGAACTGTGAGGTTACATATTTTACTATGTATTGCACAATTCTTCCATCCCATCCTTGCCATTTAAGAAGCAAAAATAACGTGAGTTAAGGCACAGAGAGGACTTAATAACACCCTTATTCAAAAGACATATTTTTAATAAATATAACATCATTTTTTAAATTGCCATTCTTTATCTAAAATTCACCAGCTCTGCTGCTAATTTGGCCAGATCTACAAATAGATATACGTATTTTTAGAATTGAAAAACTTAAAAGTGATTGAAATTCATGGTGCTGATCCAAAATAACCTTACTAATTTACTCTAAATTTACACTTCCTCAAAGTTTAGAGAAGCAAAGAGTTGAGGATAACAATGCGCAAAGTATCTCAGAACTGCACAAGAGCCTCATCTCCAAGGTTTATGCTATTCAGAAATAGTCTCTGAAGACAAATGCCATAGGGCCTTTCTTCAAAACAGCTGACTAAAAGTTTAAAGGACCTTTATACAATAAGCCTCTATATAAAGACTGGTCCAGTAGAGCAGGCCAAATATGCCATGACAAAAAGACTGTCCAAGGGCTCTCCGAGTTGAAAAATCACAGGTGAAGCTTATTGTTCTAACAAATGGTCAGTGCAAAAGTTGCCAGACAAACACGTGCTGATGCATCTAGTGCTCGGCTGCACTCGGACAGCGCGAGCTCCACGCCTGGCACTGCGCAGTGTGCGCCAACACTGCCTTCGCCCAAGAAGTCATC
Organism: Nothocercus julius; assembly: GCA_013398735.1. NCBI lineage: Eukaryota > Metazoa > Chordata > Aves > Tinamiformes > Tinamidae > Nothocercus > Nothocercus julius. The sequence continues at coordinate 3,579,817 of VZSV01000024.1, forward strand.
ACAGAAGAGTCCACTTCATGGGTCTGATTTTTTTTCATATAATGGCTTACATTGAAAAAAACTTTTTTTTTTTTTTTTTTTTTGGCCTTGCTAATGCAATCTCTTCCTATTTTTTTCAGAAAAAAAAAGATGGAACATAATGTAAAACACACGCATCTCTGCACAGTATGTGGCTCCTAACTCTTTAGGCTTTTTGGACAGTAATTACTCATGCAAGGGCCTCCTTTTGTTTCTGGTTTCAGCCTTGGAGCACTAATAACTGCAAGATTTCTGTTAGGAAAGCTTATTTTCTGACTGGCTGTTTGCTCCTTTACTTGCCGGCAATGGATTTTATATCAGGAAACAGCAGCCATCTTCATGAAAGAGGCAACACAGTATCTAAACACCAAGCACTCCCAGCTTAAAACTTCAAAATCTATCAATGTGACATAAAATTTAAGAAACGTGTGATCTGTTAATGCTATTTCCTGGCCAACAGGACTCTGATCCTCATGAGACCAGGCATAGGAGGGTTTGCCTTTGGAATAGGAGGTTGGAGAGCAGGAGAGAAAAGGAACACCACAGTTGTACCGCACAAAGGAAAGCACTTTCAAAGAGGCATAACCAATAGCAGTTTTCAGTTAATGTGTGTATAACTAAAGGAAAATTAAAATTGACTGAGGTGGTGTATTTGAGTATTCAAACTGCTGTGACCGTCTCCTTAAAATACAGAGATGAAGTTCTAATGTGTATTAGTGTGTGTGTAAATATATTTATACACACATATATCAAATGCTTATCCATTTCCACGTTAGTATCTAGCAACAAATAGAATGAATACCAATACACGCTTACTTCTGGTCAATGATATCTCATGGATACTCCTCACCACAGTCTCTTTTGGACAGTAAAAAAAAAAAAAGTTCAAAACAGCTTATACTGGAAATATTATGATTTTCAAAAAAGCAGTAAACTAAAGAGATGCTCTCCAGCATTCAAAACACTTTATCTTCTCCAAATAAACTCTCAGAGAACGTTAGCACTTTTGGACACTCTGAAATTTAAGAATGAATCGAGAAAAAACATCTGATTGTTAAGAAATCTAACTGAATCAGATAGCTAAAGTTAATGGGTATTCCTAAAATATTTACCAACTGCCACAAAATTATGCAAGAGAATACCAAAGCTATTAATCAGCCAAATACTATTTGACTGCTCTAATTTGTCAATAATTCTACATGTCTATATTTAAAAATCCCCCAAAGCATGATGAATTGAAAGCATTCAATAACATGCCCAGTGCTTTAAGATCAAAGTGCACAGTGCTCTAATGCATCTATTGACTAATAGTTTTACAGTTGAACTGAGGTTCAGAAAGTACCAGGATACTATGGTGAGGTGTGTCTCATTTTTAGAAAGCATTTTTTTAATGCTTACTTGTCTAAAATATGAAAAAGTGAACGCTTTTTTATTCAAAAATATGCAACAGAATTAAGATAGTTTAGAACACTGCAATATTGCCAGCTTTCAATTTTGTCTGAGTGTATTTGGTAATTTTTATTTTATTTATTTAAAGAAATCTCGGCTCCTGACGTAACAAATGCCTTAACTATTTCTCTAAAGTTTTAATTTAGGATGCTAGAATGATGTTGCTGTTATATCAGAATGTGCAGTATGTTCATATCGTCCAACATTGGCACTCAAATATGTAAATATTTTACAAGAAAATTATTCACTGACTTAACAATTAATGAGAGTTCATTTTCTTAACAGCTATTTTATTTGGGATTTTTAAAGTATCATACTATGAATTGAATGATTACATGATCACCTTAGGACCCACTGTGATGCTTTTGGATGACAGCAGGTGACAGACACCTTCTGTCACAGTGAAAAACTTGTATACGATTCCTTCTTCAAAGTTAAAATCTGGGTAGGAGATGCTCATGAGTAGTCATGGCAAGAACAGAGCCACTTTTTTTTTTTAATACGAAGTCTACATATTTGTGGCTTGACCACATGAATTATGCCATGTAACATCTTAAATAAGAAAAATTTAGAAGAAAAACAACCAAATTTAGCATCTCTGCTTCAAAACGAACTCAGAGGAAACAACATTCTTTAAAACCACCACAGGAACGAACTTCATGAGAATTTTTTCCTCTCCCTTCTTTTTTTTTTTTCCTGTTTGCTTGTCTTCAAGGTAGGTTAATACTTTAATACGCATGGAAATAAATGTATGTGTCACTTACTGCCTCTAAATTCTAGCTTACCACTTGTTAGGCTCTAAGTTACCAAAGACCAAACATTTCTTCCAACAATAATGGTATGGACTGAAGGTCATATGGAACTATCTCCAACGAAATTCTGATTTGTGTTATCGCTGAAAGATAAAGTTTTTGTAAAAATAAATGCAAAAAGACACTATATTGGTTATTGGCTATTTCTGCAATCAGCAAAACGTAAAAGAAGTTGTGAAATTTGACCCAAGTCTAAGACTGAAGACTTGTCCAAAGGAAAAAAAAAAAAAA
>VZSV01000024.1:3594535-3605710 GCA_013398735.1 Nothocercus julius
AAACCTGCTTGGACACAGCCCTGAGCCACATGCTCTAGGTGACCCTGCGTGTGCAGGGGGGTTGGACTAGATGATCTCTAGAGGTCTCTTCCAACCTTAAGCATTCTACTTGCTAATTTTTTCATTATTTTTTAACATGAAAAAACGCTAAAGGAAAAATACGGTTGCCTGCAACACCATACACTGCATGCCTGAACTTATTTACTAACAAAACAAACAAGATTCAAAATATATAAAGAGGAGAGAAACAACAGAAAATGAGAAATGGGCAAGGATGGTCTGCTCTTATAGAAAAGAAATCCATAGAATACATGTGCAAAAACTGCATGCTTTTGTCTTGAACTGAAGGCATCACTGCTAGATGGAAGTAGACAATGGTTTGCCTTTGACTTCTTTGAAAATTTCAACATTTTTGTTTTTGAGAAAGGCACTCCCTAATACTGCTTCTTACCAACAGAAGTAAACCCACTGCCAACTTTTCTTTCCCTGGGTAGAATGATGCAAGTTAGAACCATGACAAATATTAAAGCATATGAAATTAAGTCCACATAGCTTTATCATTCTTACCACATTATTCATACCATCTTATTTCATATTTGTATTACCACATAATTTTACATATATTTATATGTATATGTGTGTATGTATTTATATAAATATATACATACACATATAAAAATGAGACATCTATATTTCAGTGTACACGTCATAAATAGCTGCTGCTTCTAGTCTTAAACTCTGTTAAGCACCTAGACCAAAAAGTTTTCAAAGGAATTAAAAAATAAATAAAAAATCAGCAGTGCAAGTACCGCAAAAAGCAATTCTCCTTATTTTAGTAGGCTCTCTTTCTGAGGTGATCACAGCCACTGTGTATTACTCAGATTTCAATTTATTGATATCATCAGACACAACTTTTTAACTTAAGGGAGGGTTGGATTTATCTCAGTGGGTTCTAGTAATCTGAGAAGAAAGCAATCCGGTGTAGCTATTCATTTAGGTGTCCTCTGTTGTCACTGAAGAAATGGAGACAGTGGGAAACAATCCATTATTCTTGGATATCTGTCCAAAATTGGCATGAATTACTCCTGAACTGAAGCAGTGCTTCAGGATTATCCCATTATATGTAAGCAATGATGCTATCATGTTCAAATTTAAGAATTTTTCTATTTCGGACTGAATGGCGTTTCTTATTATTTCTTGACCACAAGCACTTCTGAAAGCAGACTTTCAAAAACCATGACAGGAAGCAGTCAAGCCAGTCACTTGCTTTTTCAAAATATGAATGGGTTGAAACCAATTTGATTTTGCAAGTTCAAGTTTTAAGACATACTGAAACATAGGCAAAGAGAGCAGCAATTCAAAGAAATGAAAACAGGAAATTATCTATTAAGTTTAAATAGTTTTCAAAAGTCAATATTAATCGTCATGATAAAAAGAAGATGTATAACTTCAAAAATCTAACACTGCATATTTGAATCATATGTTACCTCCAGAGAAGTGAGGTTTGGACCAGAGCTCATGAACAGATTTTATTTTTACTTATTTATAGTATCTCAGATGCAAGCCTAGATTTTTTTTTATTCATACTTCTTTATTGCACTTAAACAGTTCAACAACAACAAAAAAATTCACTTGGACTTTTGGGTTACCAGTAGGTAATCCATTTATACAACAAAATCTGTATATTTGGAAGTGGAAAGGTGTATACATTACAGGAGGTTTTCTAAATGGATTGATCATATAATATGAAACAAGCAAGCCCCCCCTATGCACTAAAAAATAAATGCCAACAGAGAACTAGGATAGTGTTTTCAAAGTGTTTTAGCCCAAGGAATATTCATCATAATTTGAATATTTGGTCTGGCTTGACCACTCCCCTTTTTGAGCTGATTTTTTCCCAACTGCAGCAACCAATATAACAGACCAAACAGAATACTATAAACAGAAAGCAGCCGCAAAACGAGTCATGTGTGCCAGTAATCTGGGGTGCAAAAAAAAAAAAAAAAAAAGCAATCCGAGTAAAAAATACGGAGTAATACATGAACAGCTCTATCCTGAGCAGTTACTTCCGGAAAACAGAGGTCAGGGTTACATAGTTCGTTTTTTTTTGTTTTGTTTTCTCCTGTTAAACTTACAGTACATCATGCAGGACATATCAAACAAAGAATATTTTCAGGCAAGTTAATTTCTCACACATGTGATTAATTTCTCACACATATTCCAAAAAACAGCTGCTGTTCACTCACTGCAAGGGAATCTTTTTACTTTCAAAATCTTCTAATAGAAGGTATTCTTGCCCTTCTTCAGAGATAAAAGATGACCCTTGGTTGCTTCGCAAACACAGAAAAGATGAGGAAGACAGCATTTAAATACCCAAATATACCTCTCAAATGAGCCAGAACAACCAAGTTTGGAAAAGAGATTTTCATTGCATTTTCTTACTTATTATCCAAACATGAACCTTTGAATCTCACTAAATGCTCCAGTCAAACAGTACTCTTTTTCAAGTCAGAAGAGATCAGGGCATAAAACTGCATTATTTTAGACAAAACAAGAACATGATTAGTACAACTGCAAATAATGTTGTGAAGATATCATTATGTGGTACATTGCAGGATGCAGCAACAAAGCACTTGGAAATTACTTATTTGGTTAGATTCAAAACACAGGAACTCTTAACAGTTCCCAACAAGTGGCTTAGCTAATTCCTCTTTTTTTTTTTTTTTTTCTTCCTCCCTACAGTTAATGACATTATCTGTAAAAAAACTCAAAAGCCCAGAAATAAAACTAATTCAGAGATTATATATAAAGTAACACTCAAAGTCAGAATAGAAAGTGTGTCCTCTGCATATTGGAAACTTCCAGAATTAAAGGAAAAAAACCTTATAAAAAAGAAATCATTCAAGTAATAATATCTGCCTATCACATTATAACTATTATGCTTTTCTTCTAAGGAGTATTGGCACACAAAATATTTCACCGATAAAAAAATAATAAAGTTCAAATTCACAGATTAATTTTTCCAAGTCTAGGAGTCAATGGGAGAATTATGAAGCTGTTTATTTCTTCTTCAGTTAGTAGAGGGGGGAATTGGAGTAATGCACACAATATTTTCTAACTGGTCATCTTCATAATAGACTACAGAGTTCTAAGACCACAGGAAAGGGTCTAGATCAACTACACACTGGCCCAAACTGAGCCACACTTAGCAGGATACCTACTGCATCAAAGATGAAACAAACAACGTCCTTAAGCAGAACTGAAACTCCAGCATAATGTCTGCTTTTTCCTTATTACAGCTTTCTTGATAAAAGGACATACCTAGTTAGCGAGCTTATTAAATATCATACAGCAAGCCCATCATCCCCCACAATGCCTGTGCTCACTGCCTTCACATATTTCTATAAAAATATCATTTATTTAAATGACCTCCACGCTCCCTAATACTTTAGCCATTCCCTTCATCAATTCCTTGGTCTGTTTTATCTCCATAGGATACTCTGCCTTCCCTAATCCCCAAATACCTACTCTCCTGTGGCACCTATGCACTCCCTAACAAAACCTGCAGGCTATCCACTCTAGGACTCCACATCTTGCCCCATTTTGTGCTTCTTTTCAGGGTCCCCTCAGACATATCTCTTTCTGCTTAAGCCACAAACCACACAACTGCAGAAGCTGTCACATCTAAATCTTGACGATTCTAAAAAAAACATTTCATGCTGTTTTAGAAATCCTTTCTGTGCCCACGCCTTGGGGAATCAAACTGGCACCCTGACATGCTTCTGATAAGCCACGGCCCTAAAACGGAAACTCATGATTTTTTCATTCTAGAAGCGAAATGTACCATAGAAGAAGGTGCATAACCTTAGCAGGAAGGATAATGTTCCTCACAGGCTGTTACTACCACTGTTACCACCAGCCTCTACGTGTCACTGAACATTCGAACTTCTGGCAGTTGGAAACAAGTGAGTATTGGGTCCCCCTTCTTTTGCAGGATGTTTTTGGGCACACTGTGCTGTCCATAAGCTGCACACTCCATACGCAGGGGGACCAACAGGCTCTTTCTGCCTTTGACTTTACAAGGAGGACTGCAAAGGCTGGGTGCTTTCCTACCATGCAATCATCACTAAATGGGGCAGGAAAGTCCTCGGGCATGACAGAGCAAGCTGAAAATGCCCAGAGAGCAGAAAGCACATGGCACAGGTAAAACTGGCAGGGCATCAAGGTGTTGATGAAGAAGGCACTGCCATTAAAAAGTATGGCCCTAAGCGAGCTTGTGAAATACTCATGAAAACACTTTCAAAGGGAAATTTCATAAGCCTTCCATGCACATTTCTGCAATCACAAAAACAGTATGTAGTTTTCTTTAGTTTTATTTTTGTGGAAATACTTCAGAAGATTTTTTTTGTATTATAAGAGAACTGTTACAATCAAGGCTGGCAGAAGCTTCTGGAGATCACCTGGTCTAACCCTCCTTCCCACCTCAAATTCCTCTAGACAGTGGCAGCTTCAAAGTCAAATGAGGTTGTTCATTTTGGTCTCATCCAGTCCACTTTTTTTAATCCTGAAAAAATAGAGATGCCACAAAGTCCCTGCACAGCCTGTCCCAAGCTTGGCTACCATGTTCCTCTCTGAAAAAACAAATTGATGTCTCCCAGACAGTTACCATCAGATATCATATTCGGCTGTGCAGGAGGTGCTGTACATATCTGTTCCAGTTAGAATTAGCAGTTAGAGGAATATGTATACAACTTGTTGAGTAAAAGTTCTCAATTGTTGCCTTAAAATTTAATATTGTTCAATCCTCTGGAGATTTAACTGAGCAAGTAATTTTTATTCAGCAGTCAGTAAGACTTATTTCAGATACAGCTTTTTAATACATATTTTTCAGAAAAATGTTAAGATCCCATAAAACTCAAGACACAGAAATTGAGTGGTTTGAGTCTCTTGTAATCCAGGTCATCATAAAATAATTATCTTTTACTCATAAGGATTCGTGATTGAGTCTAAACCATGTTAATAATATAGCTACAAATGCCTTTTGAGAATTTTAATATACAGTGATGTGGTAAACTGACAGGTGATGACAAATTTCAGTCTATATTACTGAATCCTGTCCAGGAACAGTCAAATGGTCAAAACTGTTGTGCTAGGTAGCAGAAAGGGAAGAAAATTAAATTCTTCCAGCTTCTTCTAGCTCTAGATCAGACTGAAGCACCACAGGGTGTGACTAAAGCAAAGGTTGTACGTCACTCTGTGTGCTTCAGGCTCTACTGTCCTCCCTGGAATCACTGTGTTAATCTGACACTTCATATTGAAAATTACTGTACATACTTTCAAAGAACGCAGCATGGGTCTAGTGCTGAATAAATTACCTACTACAGCTACAAGGAGTTCCAGCACAGAAATAAAAGAAAAGTAACATTTATAGACGAGTCTCCCCTTGAACACAAGCATTCAAATTTTCAATGACTGGTTAATTAAAAAGAAGTTTTCAACACAAACATTCTTGGCCTAGGCAAGTAAATGTTGTTAAGAGAAAGGTCACTTACTTCATAGGTTCAGGCTTTTTACTCTGACAGTTTATTAGCAGTAGATAGTCTTGAGGATCTTCTTGACCAGAGGAAGACTCTAGTGGGGGGATGTTAATAAGCTGATAAGGAGGAGGTAGGGAAGATTCTGCTTGTGAAGAAGGTGGTGAAGTGTTGATGGGCAAGGGTAACTCAGCAGATGCTTGGAGAGAACCAACAGGTGGCTTCACAGCATCTGCAAGCACAGAAGCACAAAGCTCTATTTACAATGATCAGATAGTCCTACAATATTGCAAAAGCATTTCTTAACAAAACACACATAAAGAAAGTTTGCTTTTTAATTTTAAACTGCAACTAAACAGATGTAAGCAAATCTCAACCCTGGACATTAATGTTTATTTCAGAATAAAGGCATAGGCCTTATGCCTTAACTGTATGACTTATTTAACCTGTTTTCTGGTTACAAAAAGAACAAAGATGCCAACTGCCGTTGTACAACAGCTAAGAACACAAATCTGTTGTTTTAATCAAGAACAGAAACAGGTCCATCAGGTTGCTACTTGAATTTAGCAACCTGAATCCGCACTTGCATATATTGACCCCCTTTTTGACCAAAGTCACTTCAGTATCCAAGGTTATTTATCAGTCAAGAAACAGCCTCTCTCATTAACTGAAAAGCAACAGGAAAGATTTGGCTTTTGTAATGGAAGATCCTTTACAAAATCAATACAGAGGTACAACAGGAACCACATTCCAAAAGGTTCCTTTGCTACACAACCCCCACGTTTTATTTTAGTGATGTAAACCAAGTAGTTAGGAGATTTTTTTTCTGTTTTGATCTTCTTTTTATAATTCTCTGCTTCCTATTCACATATGTGCCAAATAAACATATCCTGACAAATTATCTGGGAGACTGGAAAACACTGACGCTACAATTATGCAATCAATTCACTCTTCTTCAGTTTCAGTGATGCATGGAATAAGGAGCACATACATATCCCAAGTGATTCCATAAGTACCAAGACTTTAAGCTGAGCACAAGCAGCAAGGCAAGCCTGGCACACTTGACCCATTTTCAGGCAGCCTGCATGTTAGGGACATCCCAGGGCAGAGGTTGCGTTCACATTCTTCTTACCAGTCTCTGATTGACTTTTCCTCTTTGAACTTGCCTCACCCCTCCGGAGCACATTAGTATTTTTGACCTCCACAACCTCCCGTGGCAATGAGATCTACCATGTATTACGCATGGCGTGAAGGAGTACTTCCTTTTATTTTAAAACTGCCGCCTGATAATTTCACTTGATATCCTTCAGCACTTGTTTTCACAGACACAGCAACAATTGCTTGTTATTCAGAATCTCCGCTCTGAATTTTACAGACTTTGTCACAGCTTCACTGTGTTGCTGCCGCTTATTTTTTCCCAGTACAGAAGCACCATCTCAGATCTTGTTCCCCTTTGCTCTCACCTTTCCACATTCCACTAACACCTTCCTGAGAAAGGAAAATTATTTATTGCACAAAATACACAAAAAGTCTGGTACTTATTGATTTACAACGACATAATATTTCATACCATTTCTATCATAACCTTCCATTGTCTTTTAAATGGTACTGAGCATTAAAGGTGACACTGTCTACACTGTCCAACTACCCAGAAAGCTGTCATGCTCTCTTTTCTGAGCAAGGATAGCTCATTTGGAGCCCATTAACGTCATCAAATAGTTAGGGATGTTTTTCTCATGATGACCTGCCTCATTTATTTTGACATAGACACCATTTGACAAACACCCTGAGCCCTCCTAAATTTTTTTTTTTTTCTTCCCCTAAGGAAGGGGTAGACAGAGCACTAAACTATCACGTATTTAAAACTACACTATCAAGAAAACAGTAATGTTAGTTAACATTAGTTAAAATGAACGCTCTTTTTGCCTATTTGGACACTCTCAAATATTCTCTTTAGCCACTTACCCATTTATCCCACTATGATTTCAAAGAGCACAATAATCAACTTGCTTCATTTTGAATTAGCAGATTTTTAGGGAAGGGGTCATCTGCGCACCAAAGAGCCTTCTAACTCATTCAGTTTGTTCCCAGAGCTCACACACTAGGACTGCTTTGATATAACCAGGGGCTGGAAAAGCATCCAGAATATTTAACATGCAAAAAACAAGAATCCTATTTTGCTTTGATAATTCCTGCATTCAGCACAGCTAGAATAGGAAACTTTCTTAGAACAGGAGATTTTTTTTCTTAATTGTTTTGTTAAGAGCAGTTAGTTACACCATTTCTTCTAGAATTTATTCATTTTTTTTCTCATAAGCTTCTTTATATATTCCCCACTGATGAAACAATTAATAAAATTAATGGGAGATAAAAAGAACACTTTTTCCTATAAGCAGAATAAAAAGCTACCCTCTTGCTTCTGGAAAAAAAAATACATCTTCCTTATTCCTCCCGCTTCCCCTCCTTTTCTACAAAGGTAGGAATTAGATTGTTTTCTACATCATGGGACATAGTCTCTATTCAGTATTCTAATTATAGAAATACTTGTGTGACATTTTCTCATAAAGTGAACAAAATACAAAACAAACTGAGAGCCTTGTTACAAAAAAATCATCATTTAAATGTCAAAGTTGTATTGATGCAAAGTATAAAAAAAGCATTCTTCACAGAATGTGCAAAAGACTAAAATAGAAATGGGATTTTCCCATTGTAACAATGAATCAGCAACAGATATGTGATTGTATGATTCTACTATTCCTCTCTGAGATGAGTCATTCAATCTATTTACTGCAATGCAGATGTTCCAATTAAAAAAAATAAAAAAGGCCAACAAAATATTAGAATAATAGTCTTAAAACAGAAATTTACAGAAAATTGTAGTTGCCATAAAAATATAAAACTATATAGAAAATTGTTAACTTGTATTTTTATATTACTCATTTTTCTATATGCATCCAGTATGCAAAGAGCAAATTAAAGACTATCACTTGAATATTTTGAAGCATTCTTCTTTAAAATTAAGTCCAGTCAGCATCTTGTCTAACTCACCATCCCTGCATCAGTTTAGCAGGTAAATGACTACCTTAACGTAAAAGGAGATGCACTGTGAGCTGCAGTGCTGGAGTTTCCTCCAGTGTCAGCTTCTTGGTGCTTCCAAAAGCTGCGGGAAGGGACAAGGCCCCCATGTGGGCAAGTGCGCGCACGGTGAGCACGTCGCCAGCACCTGCTACTGCTGCAGCCAGCCAGGCCCTTGCCCGGGCCGCATCCCCAGGTCAGGGGGCACTGGGCAGCCCTGGCGCAGAAGACGCGCGGACGCCTCAGCCTGGGTTTGGCAGAACACCGACCTTTGCCAAGGGAGGCTTTCAGCACAACCACCACAGCACACGATCAATATGAAACCTGTGCAGTGACCCTCTCTGAGCATCTCTGCTGCTATCAGAAAAAAAAAAAACCACTTCTTAGGAGTCTTTAAAAAAAATTGTTCATACTTTTTTTTTCTTTTTAATCACCTTCACTTTTTTTTTTTTTTAAATCACCTTACAGCACCTTCTCTCTCTTCTTCTGAAGATACACGTATGATCCTGTTTTAAAAAGCACTCTGACAAAGAATTCAGTACTTACCTACCTTATTTTATGCTCAGGACAGCTCAATCTCCATAAGAATCTCCATAAGAACCACAAACATAACTGAGTCCTCTTAGTTTCTATCACATGCTAAAGTTTCTGATTTTCAGAGCTCACATGGAGAATTTTATACTTACTGGCTATAGTGTATATGTAATTTTTAAGCTGTGTTTTTGGTAAACCATCTAAAAAATTTTAAAATCCTGAAAGCTTTTACATTCAGTATTCCTCCCTAAACATAATTTTCTTCTGAAGACTGTTCATTTATAAGGGAGGGGAAAAAAAAAAAAAAAAAACACTTTAAAAACACTTTAGATAGGACACAGGCTGAAGTATCCAGAAAAATCAGTCAAGAATTACTGTTATAGAGTAATTTCTGTAGGTGCTTGCAATGATAAAAAGCACAGCCCATCATGCCAAAAAAATTCCCTTCATTATAAAGGCCTATGTAGCCTTTTCTCCCCAAAATGGGCTTGTTCCAGCCACATGGCAAGTTTACCCAACCACGGCAGCACCAACCTGTCCTAATTCAGAGGCACCTACAGGCTACTGAAAGGAGGTTTTTAGCACTCCACAAATGCCTCAAAGCCTCATGACTCAAGAATTTGCAATCTGTGCAACAGCTTTCCAACCCACCCTCCTGCAGTCCCTCTCTTCAGGCAACTCTTAAGGGGATTTGTATCACAACAGGTTCTGTGATGTATTAAATTTGGTTTGCCAAATGTGCTAACCTCCATCATCCACCTGTGAAAGCCAGAAAAAAAATCCATATTTTTTTATTTCTTAAAGGTTGCCCTTCTTGCTGGAAGCTCCACACACTCACATCCACCATTTATTAACTTAAGTTCCCCAGAAAATATCTTCACTGTAACCTCAGAATTGAACAACAATCCAACAAATGATGCACTAAGAGGACTTATTTCTCATAACAGTCAAAATTACCTTATTTGCTTTTACTTCCTTCTACATCTGCTCATATGTTGACTCATCCTATTGCAGTTAAGACTTGATGGCAGGGCCTTTTTTCTGCTCCACAATTGCATGGCAGCGCAGTGGTATCCTGATCTAAGGATCTACTTCACTATTATCTCACCAAAATGCAGCAGCAGCAATGGCTAACTACCAAATGATTTATACTTGAGAAGAATATAAGGAGCAGGGAGAGCAATAGGGATTTTTATGCATCCTGCCAATCACTGATTTTACATGCAACCTATGATCAGCTTGCAATGCCCACATTGTATAACACACTTTGTCAGAATGTAATTAAAAAAAAACAAAAACTTGTTATCTAAAGATAATCTTATTGTGTAAAATATAGAGGGCATAAGCCAAATATACCAGATAGCAATTGTCTGAACAGAAATACTGCAGACTTTGAAAAAGTTGCATGTGAAGCAGGCTCTAGTTCTTTCAGAGCATTATCCATATTACCATTACATTTACATACCTAATTTCAAATGTGGTTAAAGAAAATAATTTCTATTGTCATAAAATCTGTAAGTTTCAACATCTTCATGTTCTTCCCCTTTCCTTTTTTCCTTCATTTCCTTCAGTTTTATTACAGATACCTTTGCTCAAATTAACATGTGCAAGTAACATACCTGCATATAGTGTGACTATTTCCTCCTGCCCCTGCCCTGCCATGCATGCAGTTCACTAAATTACAGACCATGAAGCTGTAAAAGTCTATTGGGAGATAGGATCATGTATAAAGCATTCATGACATCTGTCTGGTAAATTCTAGGGAAGGGCTTTCACAGTCTGTTCTCAGTACAACCTATACCTGTGTTTAGCCATCCAAATAAAGTTGTTTCTCACCATCTCACTTCATATACTCAAACTGAAAACAGTTGCTTCTCTCTTGAGGTACTGGTAGATGTGGACTACAATCAGTCCATGCCCTGCTTATCACATCTTCTAACACTTTTCAAGTAGCTCTGCCTAGTCCTCTTCCTTAGATATTTTCTTAAGGACAAGATCAAATCCTTCACCTTTTTTCCCCTCATAGATCACT
>VZSV01000024.1:3605771-3624767 GCA_013398735.1 Nothocercus julius
AAAAAAAAAAAAGACCATTTCTATCTATTGTTCTTTGAACATTTATCCTTCTGGATGTGATTCAGACTACAGTATTTCAGTGGAGACCTTCACAGAACCACATTTCCACATCTGCTTCTACTGTTCCATTCAAAAAGGTCTCCCAGCGGATTTTATTTCTGCCCTGTTCCTGCCCAACTTAGCAGGAACTCATATTTTTACGTATAGTTATATTTCTAACTTCTTAAAGTGTTTTTTTATTGCCCACAGTGAACTTAAGCTATACTACAATTACAAGACTCTGCGTGATCCTATCTTTTTTGTACCACACCATGGAGATGTGTTTATTTGTGCTCTCGTATATACAAGGGCAGCCAGGTAAGCACATTCCTTCATCACTTTCCAAACTCCTACTTTATCTTTGATTTCTGAATGTCTGCTGCCCACAGTTGCCTTGGTGCATCATTAGAGAGCACCATCTCCTGCCTACCTGTTGCCCATATGGCACCTGTCAGACAAAATACTGACTCATATGGCAAACACTTTCAGAAACACGTCGTGGGAGGTCTCAGTTATGATCAGCATGTCATAAAAATAATCCCTCACTCAAAACAACTACCCTTCATTGAATTTTTTATGGGGATGGTAACTTAAGAGACTCAAAAAAAGCTTCAGTGATAGTTTTTGTTTCAAACTGGAATCAGGAGGAAAAAAGAAAGATCTTTCTTCAGAATGTAAGAATACTAGAACACTTTCCAGTCATTTTTGGAGATTTGGCTAGAGTAGAGAAGGTGAAAGCCCTTGTTTTCCCTCAATTTACAAAAAAACCACAGAGTTTACAATTGTAGCCCCTTCAGTCAGGAATGTTTTATTTATAACTGTCTTACTATTTAATCTCTTCCAGGACCTGTGTAAAGAACTACAGCAAGTCATGCAACTCATTAATCTCCATGAAGAATGAACGAATAGTAAGTAAATAAATAAGGACAGAACCAGGACAGGCAATGCTAGTGGCCACAAGGTATTTGTATGAATTCTAACATGCTTTGTTTCCTGCCAGCTGCTTTCAGACAATGTCTGCTTGCAAAAGACTTGATCAGGCAATTAGAAGAGTACAAGGGTTTTTTTTTGTTTGTTTTGGGGCATTGTTTTTTTTTAATGAGTTGCAAAGCACACAGAGAAATGGTAATATAGCAGAAGTCTGCGATTTTGCACCCACTCCTGCTTGCACAGTCAGAAACTTGTTATACCAAACAAGATTCCTCAGACGGGAAAAAGATTTCTAGCACAAGAATTATGGTATACTTCAAAAAGCAGTAAAATGGTATACAGACACAATAAAATACACTATATTAATTGACAAAGATGTTCTTCTGTTTGGCCTGATCTTCTTTAAGATTTTTTTCTGTACTTGAGATCTAACGTCACGCAAAAATTTTTTCAAGAGCCTCCACATCACTTTCTATCAAACGTTTGATTTGTAACAAACTATCAAGACTTTATTTGGCTCTACTTATTTTTCCCAAGGTAGTAAGGAAGTTTTTACAGCCAATACATATGGGTTTTAAAATGTACGTCAGCTACAGATAAATACCCGATCTTGGAAACTTCCTTTGCTTGGAGGCATAGCAGAGTTTGTTAGGAAAGACAGAACTTACCTTCATCCGTAGGGTTAAACCCACAGATATCACAGATACATCGGACCCACTTGTTCATCTCCTCCTCGCTGTCTGCCACCAAATAGAAAACTCTGTCTATAGTGTTGATATCAAAAATATAACTGTTTTCAAATTCTTTTTTGTTAAACGTTAATCCAGCATCCACTTGTTGACACAAGTTTAAGTCAATAATACGGATAGGCTTCTTGGCATGGTCATTTTTGTAGTATTCCAATACATCTGGATCCCCTGTTAAACGGCCGCTGCGAAGTACAAACCACCTTCTCTTCCATGCCTAAAAATTGGAGAGGGGAGAGGGGGAGGAAAGAAAAAAAAAAAAAAAAAGGAAAATTAGATGTGGGAGATCACATTTTAAAATACACTAGTGTAGCAATGGACTAGAGCATCAGTGAATTTTAAGAAGCTTTGTCTTCTATATTTGAATTTTGCTTCTTAAAAGAGGACATACAGTTTAAGTTGCTATTTACAAACGGGAAAAGGATTTATTCAGTGCTTAAAAAAGTCAAGAGCAAGAAAAAAGCACACAAAAACTTCTAAGGGAAGCTGCCATAATCATGGGGAAGAAAAGATGAAATATATCAAAGTGTTCCGTAGTGTCTTGTTCCCAACACCTGCTGATTCGGGCCATGCACTCGCGCTCTGAATATTTAATCTGCACTCAACACTAGTGACCTACATTTAAAGAACATGCAGCACCCGCAATATATGCTCCCCTGGATGTTAGGAGAACGCCCTACTCGGGCCCTCAGATTTCACATCAGCAGTTGTTACAAAAAAACAAAACAAAACAAAACGAGCTACATTACTATTTTTCAGAACCACATGGAGATGGAGGGGGGAAATACAACTGAATGATCTCATTGTATCACTTAAAACCAGCCCTTGTGTAAGGTCCATCCAAGGAAGACAGATTTCACAACTGGGCACTGTGCTTGTAATACCAGCCTTCCTGCCACTGCAGATGCATAGAAGCTAGTTAAGGAGAAAAGCACCATCAAAATGTCTTCTCTCTCAGCTAACCCTCTTGAGATGTCACCCCCATTACTTTCACTCCCCATATCAGCCGCACTTCAGCTCCTCAGCCCTAGCAGCAATGATGTGTCCCCTATGAACAGCTCCCTCATGAGCTCAAGCACCACAGTAACGGACACACAGCAGAAACTAGGGGCACTGTCACTACACTGTCACTGCACTGCTTTCACACAGAACAAAAATGTGACAGTACAGGCAGGACGCACTGAGGAGACACCACCTTTTCCCCACTTTTTATCAAAGTCAGAGACCAAGGAAAACCAGGAGCCACCCACCACACCTTACACTGAAGAATCACCTGGTGCACCAAGATGCTCCATTTTAAACTTCTTCAGGGTGTTGAAACAAGGTTGCAAGTAAGCCCTTTACGAGGGATTAAAAAAAAAAAAAAAAAGGCAAAAAACAAAATCCAGGCAAACAGAAATTGTCACTTCAGCTAATCCGGATCTCCTGCTGACACAGGCAGGGCAAGAGGCTCAACAAGAGCAACAGAATGAACGCAGCGCGGATGGTGCCAGAAGAGGCAAGACGCACAGTAGCCTTTACTCACTGAGACCTAGCTCTGGAAGTAAAAGTTTCTTACTAGGAAAAGAGCGAGCCATTCTCGAGGAGCAAGAGAGTTCCCACTTCTCTTTCATGCAGCCATTACCTCCAAGAACAAGCTAGTGGAGGGAGGACGCGAAGGAGACACACTCAGAACTGTGCTGCCATCTCAGCGCTCAGCTGTGAGCCGGCCCGGCAGCGTGGACGCGCAGAGCGGGTCTCACAAACCCCTCTTTGTCAGGCACACAGGCCTTCTCTGGGTATCAGACTTCGGGAGCTGCTATGAAAAGATAATACAGAAAATGGAAGGAAAGGGAAAAATGCCAGACAATTAAGGTTGGCAAGCCGTTCACTATCTACCAAGCCTTTAAAGGTTAAGTTTTAAAGGCAATTTCTATACTTGATTTTCAATATTAAGCAAGTAGGTTTATTGTCATAAATGCCATATCTGTTTTTAAAAAGTGAATTATGCAACTCTAGTTAACTTCTGCAGCATAGACTTCCACCACACTAGCAAGCTCAATTAGGTGACCTGTAAAGCACAAGAGTAGAAGACTGAACAAAAAACACCTTCAATTGCGATTTTAATTACAAGCATCTTTTAAGAAATAGCACTGCTGATAAGCATTATATAACCATGGCCCCAAAACACTACCAAAGTTTGTTTTGTTTCCTGTTTTCAAATCAACTGACAGCTCTGATTCTGGGATAACAGGAAACTTCAATATTGGAGGCGTTCTCTCCAGGCAAGCTTGATCACAGATAGGTGTTCTGAACTGAACCACAAACCTTTGTTACTTTAAAAAACAGACTATCTTTAACCTCAGCCTTCAGTTGTCCAGATGAAAATCTCAAAGCTTAAATTAGCAGGAAAGAGATTAGAGATAGGACAGGGGGAAAAAAAAAAAAAAAAAAAAAAAAAAAAAGCAAGATATATTTAAACTTGATATTTTTTATTGTTCATTTAAAAAAAAAAAAACAACAGTGAACCAATCAAATATGCCGCTTTTGGAAGTTTATTTCTAATGTAGGGTCAGTGAATCAAAACATTTCTTATCATCAAGCCTAACAACTTCTGTTGAGTATTAATAAGTAAATAGGAATCTTCCTTAAAATTTCAGAATTCAGTCAGCTAAAAAGAACTTGTTTTCAGCCCATCAAACTATAAAATAGCAACTATTAAGTATTTAAAACATTGAATTTAGCCTACCAGCACCTGCTACTATTTTTGAAGAGTTTTCACATAGTGCATATGTGAGTGTTTATTTCAGTCATATAATGAGTCACACTCACTGAAACTGGCACAGATTATATTCAAACACAAATGCAATTCCATAAACTACACACTAATAAGGCAGATACAAAGGTTCTCTGGATTACAGTACAAAGCACAATTTAGCAGCGAAATAAAGCTTAAAGCTAGACAAGAGAACTGACATCAGCACCCTTGCTAATCATAGTACAAAAGCGCCTCTATATTTTGTCAAAGTGCAAAATGAGCCCGCATAAATCACTCTTTGTTACTCGAAAATATCTGGGATTCTTAAAGCTTGATCTATTTTTAACATTTCAGTATTTGTCGTGGTAATGAAAGTCGTACACTGCCTCACTGAAGTGCAGAACACTGCGCTATATATGTGATGGAGAGAGCTTCTTCAGTAGTCCCTTTCCAAAAAGAAGCCTCTAAAAGAGCACGTGCACATGCTCAAATCAGCATTCATGCAAATTTAAACTCCCTTCTCCCCTTTTGGGCATTCTTGTTTGAAAATGTTGCTTTTTACTCCACAGTGCACAACGTTGATTGATTCCACAGAAGAAATCACTACAAAAATGTGCAAATGGTTTAGGCCACATGAATGTTATAGGTGCTAGCTATACGTCACATAACTGATTTTACCACCTGTCCATTATCAGAGAGTTTTTCTGTGATAAAATCCAAATAGATGAAGCCAGAGAAGTCATGCATCCAGTAGGCTGTGCAACTTAAGCACTTGTCTCATGCCAATGTTGCTTGTTACTTGAAAGATATTTTGGGGAAATAAAAAATGAATCATTTTTAAATGAAACTATTATATACATAGTTAGATAAATTCTAATATTTAAATATATACATGTATATAAATATAAAAACATATAATTACAAAACACTGCAAGCAGATCTAATACCTAATTCCAAAGTAAAACTGCTCCTTTTTAAAGGGCAAACAACATGGCAAATGTCATGGGAATCAAGCTCACCAAAAGCCTGTGTAGGCTTCAAAAATACATTTATTACAAAACAAGGTTGGCTGCCTTTGTTTTAGGCTAAGAAAGGACTTGTGTGCACCTCAGCTTGTTTTCTCCTTCGAGGCGCAAAGTGCATCAGCTGCTCTAACACAGGGCACGGCCACTCTTGCCAAACATTGCCCCGCTTGTATCATGAGACCAGCATATCATGAGACCATCACAGCTACAGAAAAAGGCTTGTTTGCTTCTTTTTGAAAGAGTCTAAAATACGACAAGCAGCTCACCCACAGATCGTCAAGTGATCAAAGTAACAGAGGAATTAATTATTTCAAATTCAGCATTTTGAGTAGAAACTGCTGATGTAAAAGCGAGCAAGTCAGCTAAGAAACTGGTAGAAAGCACCATTTCAGCTTCTTTGTTTTTGACAGCACAGAGCTAAAGTGATATGCAATACAGAGAATTTACATTATAAATTCCTTATTAGATATTTGTCCTTTGAAGGAGTTGTCAACCACCCTTCAGCTATACCTGCCTGAATCTTGTTCACTTTTACGTACTATGGTCCTCCTCGCTTCTCCAGCTTTTGGCTTTTATAGGTATTTGAAAGGCACCTCCTTGGGCTGCTGGCTCAAATTCGGAGAGAAAGGCAACAGGGTATGTACGCATAAGTGGAGCAGGGGAAGGAAGGTGGGAGGGAAGGGAAAGAGGAGAGAATTTACACTTGGACTTTGAAAGGGATTTACCCTTTATTTGGATTCCCTCAAACTGTTACCAAGAAAAATACTCCTGTAATATCATCAATCCATCTTCAACAAGCAATGGCTGGTGGAGTCATGGATAAAGTTGTAAGCCTTCGGACGTCCCGCTCCTCTCTGGGAGTGGCAGACCCCTCTGTGCAGCCTTCCCCAGCGCCTCAGAGGGCTGCAGGAGCCAAGGGGCAGGAGCCGACAGCTGCTCTTGGACTCTGCTGCAGGAATCAAGGTCTTATTCTCCTTTGGCTCCTCTTGCACTTTCTTCCAGCCTTCTCTCGCTGGACTTTTTCCTCAGCCCAAAGGTTAAATTATGAAACAGCTAAATTATCTTTGGTACAAAACAGGAAGAAGGATCACAAACAGGAAAAGTATCTTGTTCCCCTCTTGCCACAACACTGCTCTTTTCCAGGTGTTTTCTTCCTCCAAACGCTCCAAAGGAGCTGCACTGATGCTGCGGCACCCGGCACCCTGCTTGGCCTCGGGCGTCCCGCTCGGAGCCTGTGTGCGATCCCATGCGCTCACCTGCACCAGGCACGGACGGGGACGCTGGCTGCCGCGCGGCTCCGCGCCGCACACGGGGAGGAGCGCCAGGAAGCAGGGCCGCACATAGTGCTATTTCAGGGCACAGGACTCCCCTGTTTAACTCCCTGCTCTTCAGCCTTGCATGACTCAAACAGTAAAACTTGAAAATCTAAGCTGAAGTTTTGCCAAAAACTAGCGCTTGTAGCTATCTAGGTAGAAATAAGCTATGAGCTATAATTCGCAGAAAGCATTTTCTGGACATTCTAAAGCCTTCCTAAAAGGCCTTATCACGCACCAAAGCGGAAGAACACAAAAGAAGAAAAGGTACTTGTTACTGCTGGAAACCTTTGGCATATGCTTACTGGCAACCAGCACCCTCTTTCCTAAAAATTATGCCCTTCTGTTATTGTTGTCTTTGCTTGTACTGTATTATTTCATGCTTAAAAACAAACCCAACACACACAAAAAAATATGTTTAGTATCTTATTCTAATAGCAGAAACTTGACTTCCTTCCAAGAGCTCATACTGGCCCATAAGTTCCATTTGCCAGTTAAACACCAAGAAGTGTCAACAGACTCCTGCAAAATAAACAGAGGTGAAATGAGGAAAACACTGGATACATTAGGATTTTCTTTAAATACTTAAGACTTGTTTTCCAGGAAGCACCATCTTTTCTCGCTGAGCAAAATAAGGAAAAAACAGTCTCAGTGGAAGTTTCCACTCTCCTGGCCATCATCCTGATCATCTGTTCCGAACACACGAGGCCAAAATTTCCTGTTTTCAAACTATTGTCACCGTTTTTGAGCCTTGTGCTGCCGATTCTAACTTTAGCTTTGTTAAATAAACAAAAGAAAACACTGAAAATACAGCAGAACAATACTGCCAGGCAGACTGACTGCAAGCAGTACTTCATGGCCCATGTTTAAGCACATGACCTAAAACTAGCCTCCCAGCACTATAAAGCTAATCGAAGTGCCAAAAAATAAAGGGCAAGACAGAAGAGAGAGCAATATTGCACTCTAATCATTGCCTCCTTCTGAGAATTTAAAGTTTGTTGTTTTAAAGAATTTAAAGGGTTTTTCTTGCCTCTCCCCACTCTCCCCAGCCTTATGACCATTCCCAACAAAGCCAGGGCTGCACCACCTCACCCACATGACATGCATCCCTGTTAGGGCTGGTGGCAGCAGTCACCCCGCTCCTCACAAACCACTTTATTGCCTTTTTTTTTTTTTTTTTTTTTTTTTCCTTCTCTCAGTGTTTCAGAGACTTGGTAGTGGCAAGTACTAGCTGAGCTCCACAATACCCCTGCATGGCAAAGACTTATTATCTTCTCTTTTACGCAGGAGGAACTCACTCAGAAAGCTAAAGCAATAAAGCAGGTAACTGAAGTCAGAAACTGAGCCCTCAATTCTGCTGTCTTCAAGCTAGGCCCAGTGACCAGACCATGCTTCCTTACTCCTAGATCATCTTATCCCCCTCACACACCCCATCACTTGCAAACTTAGTCTCGCACTTGTATTTCTGGGTTCTTCAAACCACTTGTCCTGTCCATGCAATACCTATTTCTTCCTAAGAGCCTTGTCAAAAAACACATTCCATATCACCAGAAATTAGCTTTGCCATCTCCTTTTACCACTTGATAGCAACAAAACCATAATGCCTGTCTGTCACTAATAGCAAATGCAGGATATCTGTGGCATGGGACTCGCTGTTTTGCTGCCATTTTTCTCAGAACATTTCCAAAATCTCATGTTTTTGATTTCAATAATTCTCCCACTCTAGCCTTTCCCATATCCTTCCTGCACATATCCTGCCCCCTCTCCTCCCCCCCCCAAAAACAAAAAAAAAAAAAAAAAAAAAAAAAAAAAAAAAAAAAAAAAAAAAAAAAAAAACAAAAAAAAACACCTGCTAAGACCAACAGATCAACTTTCTTCACTAATCCTGGCTACATCTTTTTCCATTTCATGCTTCTCCATCAGTGTCTTGGTTTATTGCAGTTTACAGCTTTTTTTTTCCCCCATTTCTAGGCCACTTTTCAAGAAAGTCAAAACTTGACTCACTCCCTCCCCTCCAAGTGAACTCCTATCACTTCACTCTACCAGCGATGTCAGACTCCATTCAATTTTCTTCCTCTCTTGCATCTCTCTCTCTTTCTTGGTCTCCCGAAGGCTCCCAGAATCAATGAGCAAGGGCATGACATCGCCTTCCTTCCGATTCCTCTTCAAGATCTGTCTCTGTGCTAGTACTCATCCAGTCAACTACAGTTTGGCTTTCTGTCAGATTATTTTTAAAGTAATGGTTTTGTGTATTTATCAGCCATAGCTGCGGCTTTTTTCTTTTCTTTTTTTTTTTTTTTCTCCTAGTCACCTCAATCTTTTTATCAGCTCTTCATAAAAATCCCTCCCCCTTTCTCCTGTCTAATCTAAGAAAGCAAGACATTCAGAGTTGTTTTTTTTTGTTTGTTTGTTTTTAACCTATAATAGGTGCCCATCACCTATTACTGTACAGGGATTACTACAATGCTGAAAAGACCCCTGAACAAGAAAAACAACCCAGAACAGAAGGTAGTCACACTGTTACTAGACTAAATTTTCAATGTCTTGAGCTCATGAGCATACCTAGTGACAAACAGCAGGAGAACAAGTCACTCAAAAAGGTTCACAATTTATAAACCTGCCATCAGTCCAAAGCAGAAAAATGAGAGCTACACTCTGCTGGCATCAACCGCTGCCTTCCCACCAGCGGCCAGGGATGAAAGATGGCACCAGGCCCTTCTCTCTCATCATTTCTCATTTCGTAGCAGGAAAGTCATTGTGAAGAGGTGCTCATGACTGCAAGACTTTCCAAATGCTAGGTGTGAAAAAAGTCACTATTCTTCAAGTTCACAAGCCATTTCGTAATATTTTGCAGAGATTCAAAGTTTTGCTTTCTTTTTGTACTTGCCTGTGCAGGTGTTTATCTCCCTTATTTGAAAGAGGCTTATGTACAAATAAGGAAAAGCAAGGCACTAGGACTGCATAAAACCCTGCAATTCCTGATGCTATTTTGGATCCTTTCAAGGATGCTGAAGTTTCAACAAGTACAACACACGCTTCACCAGTTTCATCAACTGAGTGCACTTACGCTGTGTACGGATTTCTGTAGATGACAAGAGAGACCAGGCATTTTCCATACCATCTTTGTCCAAGGCCTGAACACTGTCTTGAACTCCCCACAGAAGCAGCCGTTTCTCCAGTTTCAGCAGGGAATGATGATTTGAGGGGGATTTGATGATGGTGCAAAGATAACCCACAAATTGCCTCCCCAAAATAGCCTGGTTTAAGCTCAGTTAATTGCAAGCCTAATGGAGGAACTTGCCAGACCACCATTAGCACACGTGGAGAAGTCTCCAAAGAAAACTCAAAACAGCATTTTAAGTAATTCTTACAAATCAAACCATACATTTGACTCTCTGTTCTCATGCACTCTTTGCGAGAGAACACCTGTATCCTAGCTGACATTTTTGCAAAACAAGTGTCTGGAAATTGAAGCAGGAACCTCTTCTGTAAGTGAGAAAGCCACTATCTGAGCACTGGAAGGACTTGGGCACAGTAAAGGAAAAGCCAAGGAAATGTACTGTTCTGCCAAAGCATTAGACAAGGAACCAATCCAGTGACTCTTAAATACTGTGAAACATGGTAAACGATTCCTTATTCTAAGGAAAAGGAAAAGTTAGAAAGGACATGCTCAGTGCTGTTCATATTTGAAATCCAAAAATTATTAGCTTTTTTACTACAAATCATCAGATCTACAACATGAATGAACATGAAAAAAAGGCATGCTAAGAAAAGCCAGTAGTAGGTCCGATGTATTTTTTCGCACTTTAAATCACTGAGAAGATTGAACACTCGTGCTCAGAGGGTTTCCTGCACAACAGAATTCACTGGAAACACTCAAGAGGGGGGAGGGGAAAAAAAAATGACTTTGACATGAAGTCAAAATTATTTATAATACATTATAATATGTAAATGCTAATCAAGCTGAGTTTTTGTTATTAAAAAACAAAACAAGAAAAAACACTCTTTCCAGCAGTCAGAACAAAACACTATTTTAGTTCCAAATAACTCACTACTAAGTTTCAAAATGGCTAAGAGTTGAGAGAATAAACAAACCAAAGCCAAATCAGCTCTAACAAACCAAAACCAAGCTTAAGTGCACACTGGCATACTTAAAAATTAAGATGCTTCTGCGTAATTACAGCTGGAGTACTTTGTAAAAGGCTACTTACACTTCTCATCAACTCATGTAAAAAACTTCTATCATTTCCTGGACTGTAACAGTACAATCAAATAACATATTATTAGATCAACAATTTCATAGAACTTAATCACCACAGCCAATTAAATTTTTTTTTTTTTTATTCCAGTCCCAGAGCAATCCTGTGAATCAAGGTCTGTTCTGAAACCAAATCCTTTGGATTATTCTGCTGCCATTCCCCCCCGCAAAGCTGAAGGACACTGTCAGAAGAACCCTGAGTGTCCCTCATGCGGTCCCCAAGTTGGACAGCTCAGTGCAAATCTCCCCCTGTGGACAAAACTCAAGGACCAACAATACCGCCTTAGCAGACAAGCAGTAACTTATCATTCTTGAATAATGACACGAATATCAAACGAAGCAAATGCTTCAGAAGATTGTATTAGCACGCACAGTATGTCCACATGCATTTTGCCAACTGTGACAATGTATTAAAACTTGCACTTCGCGGCTTTTTTTTTTTTTTTTTAAAGCAATACAAGTGAACAAGAAGGAAGAGTCTAAGCTGGTGCTTCAGAAACAAACTTAAAAGTCATCTAATAAATAAAAATAAAAGTGAAAATCTCCTTTAGTACTAAGAAAAAAAACAAAAGCACATTCCAAGCAAAAAGATAACGTGCTCTAAGGAAATCCTCATTTATGTAATCCAATTCACCTAAACCAAAACACCTAAGTTCAAAAGCAGAGAAGTAAACAACATCAAGTACATTTTTTTTTTTTTAATAGTTTACCTCTTTAAGTCTTCAGAAAACTTAAGCAATGTCCTGGCCATTTCTGTAGTTGTGTCTACCCCAAAATAAGCAAAGCTCTCTTTTTCCTGTCGGCTTTCCATCTCGCTCTACACCACCCTATCCCAATAACCTTTGACCAGCAGGAAGTAGACACAATGGACTGAAAATAACAGCAATTGTAAGATTTAGATTGATTTAATACATGAGGGGTGGGTTTAAAATCTGAAAAAGAAAAAAAAAAATTCACTTGCTCTGATTTATAAACAGCTGCTTAAAAAGTACGTTATCAACATAGGTTCAGTCTCAGAGATCAGGGGTTGAACAAGGCTAGAAACAATGAAACACTGTGCACTAATTTACCCCGCTCTGCACCTATTAGTACGCAGCAGGGCAAATTCTTGCAAGTATTAAGATTCTGCATTAAAGTCATAGTCACTCGGCTATAACACCTAATGGGCACAAAGCTTTCATACAGCATAAGCAATGAAATGCAGTAGAAGTTTTACGCTTTATAATTTTTTTTTGCCAAGCACCTGTAACTATTACTCATTCAAGTGCTCAGCTAAAGCATTCGCCCCATTGAATAATACAAAATTCTTGCAAGAAATGTAAACAGCAGCCTATTGAAACACTTAGGTTAAGATCGTGTGTGTGTGTGTGTGCGCGCGCATGCACACACATGTGCGTATGCATGTTTTAAAAACTTACAACAAGCATTTTGCCAAAAAGACAACTAATATGAAAAGCACTTCCTAATGTAAGATGTTAGAGCAACCTACATTCTATCCTCTTCTCATGTAAAAGCCCATGCAATACCTTCACAGGTATTTTCGCCTTTAAATTTTATTAACACCTTGTTAGGAATGCTTGAGGATTTTAGGATCCAAAGTCCAGGTAGGCAATTGAAGTATTTCTCCTCATTAGTTTTAGTGTTTTTGTCTTGTATTCCAAGTAACATTACTATTCCGCAAACCCACAATCTCACCCTGTCTTTGGCACCCCTCCAAGGCCTTTGTGTTCCGCCTCCAAAGTTACATCACAGCACATGGGGGTCCACGATGGTAAGAACAGAATAAACTCACTCAGAGAAGTACTCCCTTCTTGTATAACCGTTTTACCATTATTTTCTGGAGAGGAGAATGGAAGAAAAATATCTGTGTTGAGTTCATATGTATCTATACATTGACTCTTTGTCTTGAGCACAACACAGTAACTAGACAAACGGTTCTTCAGCAATCACAGAAGTTGATGATGTCCTCTGTCTTGTGAAAGCAAAAAAAAAAAAATGAGGACATAGCTGCAGAAGCTACTAATAGCACATATTATAATAGAATTTTGAAGCATAACTGGTTCAACAAGAACATGGTGCCCTTTTTTAGTTTGAGAATCCCTTGAAACCACTCTGTCTGCTAGAGCACCTCCTCTTCCCCTTCCCCTATCCCAAGACAGGGCCTGATGCCATCACACCAAGGAATAACAGAGAAAGGATATCCTGCCTAGATTTTCCATTAGACAGATCAAATCGTCAATCCAGAGAGGTCTTTGCTTACACATAGGGTAAAAAGAAGATGCTTCCAACTGATAAACCCTGAGAGGAAACAAGGTTGGCTCCGCAACTATTTTTAAGTAGTTAGCATTCACACAATGGTTTAAAATTAATGGCCAACCCCTAGGGTCCATGAAGACTTCATTCAAAAAACTAAGGAGCTGAGCATTTTTGAGAGGAGGGAAAAAAAAAAGAGCTAGCAAGTGGAAGATATATTCACACTTCTCCACAGACTCAACTTGAATTAAGCTTGTACACATAGCCTAAGTAAGTGCAAAGATAGGAAGCTTTCTGTTGTTTTCTCCAAAATGAAACGTTCCCTTTGACAACTGCTGGGAGAAATCTTACCTCATGGCTCTTGTCATTTTGACTAACGCTCCTTTCTGACTAATACTCTTTCACTGTGCTGCAAGTATCAGATGACAAAAAGTAAACACAGAAAAATGCTTATTAGTCTTTATTCAGCTGTACCCTGAAAGGAGGGATTTGCTTCTCCAAGCTGATTCCCAAGGCCAGCTATCACAGCTGCGCTGCAGCAGGGCCCTTTGCTAAAGGGACTGAGCTCCCCAACTGAGCAGCTCCTCTCTACATTTCACCATCCAAAGGACAGAGGCCATTTAGTTGACGAAACGACCAGCGCTTCGCATTTTGCTCATTTACAGCAGCATCCCTTATCTAAGGCTTCATCCGAGCCTGTTTCATACAGACATCTTCGGTATCACCTAAGGACATAATTTAAGTGGCAACATTTGGATGTTAAATGCACAGAAAAAGTACTTCTAATGCCAGGCATTCCTTAAAGATAAGTAGCAGGACAAGATAAAAGATCCTTTTAGATCACCCTTGTAACCTAGGAAATGCCCTGAAACTCAAGACATTTTAAATACCTAGATTCATCTCTGCCACTAACTGCTAAGAAAGATTTCTTTTAAGCATTCACCCTTTTGAAGATTTTTGCTGTTGTTGCCTTTTAATAACAGCATTTCTCTGATCAATAACTGCTAAAGGAATCACAGAAAACAAGAATTGCCCAGAATCTCTAACTTCACCACAATATTTATTCCCCTCTTCCTCAGATAAAAGTGAACAATTAGTTTGCAGTTTTCTCAGTGCAGTGAGATTGTTCATTTCTACATTTATAACAAATCACAACACATTAAAAATAGGAGGAAAAAAAAAAAAAAAAAGAAAAGAAAAAAGAAAAACCTTTCACCAAACCAAAAACACTACCTTGAGACCTGGAAGTTAAATGCTATGAGATTGTTTTATTTTAATTTTGAACAGATTCAAGTGCTCCAGTCCCTTGCCTTCATTTGGCTTGCAAATTGCTTTGCAAGCCAAAGCTTTGCTCTTTGAGATGAAAAGCAAGTACTGCATTATCCAACTGCTTTCTACACCTTTTTGTGAGGGTTTCATAATTAGTTTCACTTACTATAAAAATGTTTAATTTTTAACTTACAGGCAGCAAAGGAACTCTAAAACTGGGCGCCTTGCTACTTTATTTGTTGGCGCCCTATACATCTAAATGACATCCACTGTGTTTACAGACTGGAAGTTCTTGCTACTGCCAGCAATTCAGGAACAATATAACTGTGGAAAGGGGGAAAACATGTTTTTCTAAATTTTATTTGTCATCCAGCAAATTTCCAAGGTACATGTGTACCAGTTTGAAAATATTTTTAATACTTTGTAACTGCCAAGGGACAAAAAAAACTTCCTTCAGCAGGTATTTGTCTCATCTTGTAACTTAACCCTTTCTAACCCTGAAGTTACTCGTGAGTAATAATGATCACCAGATTTGCCATAGAACAGATGATTTTTCAGCATCTGTATCGTAACGACACTGGAAAAGCGTAATCCATTTTGTGAAGACCATGATTCTTTACCCTTAAAACGGGAGGCACACCACTGGAAAGAGCAGGAGACATTACAATACATACATATGTATATACACACATACACACTCCCATCTCCCAATGCTGTGTGTATGAATCTAGCAAGACACCTTATTTCAGCTGGTTAAAATACATATATGTACGTGTTTGTATAAATATATATACAGCCATAACATGAGACTCCAAGCAAACAGAGGCAGCTTCTAATCTTCCCTCGCTAAGAGCAAAAATCCAAGGCTTGTTTGTCCCCGGGAGCCTCTGCACACCTGAGGTGAGGTGACAAGGCCACACGTGTCCGTGGGGCACCGCAAGGCGTGAGGGACACGGCAGGCTCCCCGGCTCCCTGCTCACGCAGGGCCGGCCGCGCGCCCACCGCACGTCCCAGCTCCGGGCCTCCCCGCTGCTCCACACACCAGGAGCGCAGGGATGTGGGGAGCCCAGCACTAGGTGCCGTACAGGTTTTCCAGGCTGACCTGGCTGTCTGAGATATGACAAGGAAGCAGCATCATGTAGGTGTTTAGCACACAGGTTGAAGCCTCCATACAGAAGGCTCCACAGCTCAACTGCCAACCCCTGCTCTCAGGCCGAAGGGCCAACAGCAACACGGCGCAAAATTTAAACAGTTACTCCAAGCAACACCCAGGTGACCTTCACACCTGAACGGATTCATCTGGCCTCTGCTGCAAGTCTCCCTTTTTGAGGAAAGCCACAGAGCTGAAGCAGCCTATTTACCACACGAATCGTGACAGAGCAACTGCTGAGGCCAATAACAGGACTGTCAAACCATAATTTTAGAAACCACTGATGCAAAATGATTATATCTTCACTGTCACCCACTGCAGAGATAAAACACCTACTAATGTCACATTATTGTAGAGCTGCAGTCAGTTGCCTATTAGACAGGTGCCACTTCCCCAGAGCTACTGTGTAATTTGGGAACATTCATTTCTTCGACAGACAGGCAGAGAGGCCAGAGCCTGAATATTATAGAAATCATCTCGCTTCAGGAAACATGCTGACATGCCAGAGCGGCAGGTCACCCATTCCTGCCCAAATGCTGGGCGTCTTGTGGCACCCAAGGCTGGAGCAGAGGGGGCAAGGCAACCCAAATGTGCTAAAGCCAAATCCCATCAGCACACAGTGAATATCAGATGATTTTGAGGGATGGGGTGATAAAGGGAAGACGGTTAGGTTTTAGCATTGTACATTTCTGAACCAAAAAGAAGTGTTGATATCTTTTTCATCAATTATAAACTTAAAAATACAAGGCCCCATGACAAATTAAGAGTCTCAGTCCTGCTAGGACTATTCACATGAGCTGCTGCTGAACGCTGCTCAAAATGCATCAACACTGAGGAAATTTGTTTGGGTGATCAAAGTCACTGAATCAAAGCAACAATGAAAGACTATGGCACCAAAGTCTTGGCACCTTTAGCAAAACATGTGAGTCAAAAAGCCTGATAAATAAGTAGAGCCTGTGTCACTTGTTTACTATCCTCTCAGATCTCTGTTCAAGTACTCTAACAAAAACGTGGGCACAGAATTTAATAGGTTACTATATGAGGTATGTCCTCCAAAGCGAGGGAAAAAGATGACTTTATTGCAGCAAAGTGTGCTAGAACTAAACAGAAATTAAAGTTTAGCACTCTGAGCAAGTCGATCCCGCACAGAGGCAAAACTATAGCTGAACCTCTCTATGCCTTTATAAGAAGTCCACGTCACATCGCATTCACGGGATTGATGCAATTCCCACAGAATATAAAAGCAGCAGCAGTGATTTTATCAGGCACAAGGCGAGGGAGCTGCCTCAGCAGAGAAGCACATCCAAACGACTGCTTTCTCTTTGATTCACAGTGTTTAGATTGTTATTTCCAGCCCAGGTTAAACAAATCGGTGTTATGATACTATTGTTAGGCTCAATGTATAAACACGCTCATGCGCTTTGGAAGCCGTCCAGCCAGCTCAACAACACATTACAAAAGGAACAGTTAAGAGGTAGAACATTAGCTTTTCCTGGGCTTCACGCACAGAGTTGTTATGAAGAGGGAGTGCTGTGTGGGGCAGGGGGAGGGTGGGAAAGAAAACACCAACTCAGAACAACAGCGGAGCAAAATATTTTGTGAACACGCTATTTTAAGAAGTTGAGGAGGTTTCCAAAACTTTAAAATAAAACCTTACAATGTCATACATAAAGCACCAGAATGAATCCTGACATTTCACAGAGACACAAGCAGTAATTTTAATTAGAATGCATAAACCATAGCAAAAGAAATACTGAAAGTACAGACTTCTTCTAGTGAAAGAGAAATGTTAGTGTTCAAATCACAAATATCTATTAGGAAAATTTTATTCAGTACACGGAATTCTACTTTGTCTTTACCAACTAGAATAGGAACTGAAAATTGCATAGCTCTGAACTTCAACCCATTCGCCAGTGATAAGGGCTCAGTCTCCTTCCCTCTCCTCTGCAACTGCTCAGGTGCTTATACTACTTGACCAGAATTCTCCATTCAACCCAACATTTCTCTGCATACCAATCAAAAAAGAAGGGAAACATATTTCCCCCACTTCAGTCAAAAAAAAGAAGTATTTTAAGACTGGCTAATACACTCTGTTTATTCAGGACACTCTGCTTATAGATACAGAGTCAAAAGCAAGCACATATAAGACAGTTGTAGACTACAGATTTTTCAGATATTACAACCAATCTACAGCATCACCAGAAAGAAAAAGAACATTTATTAAGAATGAAATGCAGAGCAATGAATGCATTTGTTACTCCTTTCACAAGCTCCACAGTGTAAGGATTACTCTAGTTTATACTCTGCCCTGGTGAATCTGAAGTCACTTCAGTATTTCAACAGTGAAGCCCAGAGAACACTGCTGGGAATTACTTTTCTTGAAGCATTTCGGAACATGAAGAAAAACACTCCAAAAAGAAAGAAAAATAAATATAGTAACTAATTTCCATTGAAAAGGTCCTTGTGAGAACACCGATTTGTGATTTTCTCTCCTCTGCTCAAGCTAGACATCCGGGGAAGAGTAAGCTGCTTTGCACACACACCAAAGGAGGTTCTCTCATCTCATAATCAAAACAGTTGCCTCATTTCTCTGGAAACACTTCCTAATCCTTTCCAGGCAGAAGGTGGATAAGCACTAAGGCCTTGCTTTGTCAACTAAATGACCATGAAGCTCCATTTTCCCGAGTACCCTCAGGACTTGCCCAAGTCATCCACAAATAAGATCTTGAGATCTCTTCAGCTCATCCCATGCTCACGTTCAACAGTTAAGGGAGCAAGTTAAAATTAAAATGGAAAAATGTTTCCTATACTTGCATAACAGATATTGCAATAGTGAAGAAAAACATATTTAACAGCTACAAAAACCCAACTCAAAGCTTCATGAACTGTTTTAAAGAAAAAAAAAGAAAAGAGAACTTGTAATACTCTCCATTTGCTTTCTTAAGCTTTTAATACTTCATCTTGCATATATATTATTGCTGCCTCTAAACTATTGCTACCACAATCTGCTATCACAGATATTCACCTTATTCTTGATCATCCAGGAGATCACATTGAGATACTACACCTTTTTAACTAAACTAGGAACCTGAAAAAAGGACTGAAAGCTAGTAATATATTTGCACTATTCCTGACCACATTTCACAGATTGTTATCTATAACCCATTAATAACTTGTGCAAATTTGTTTTTTCATTTTTATTACTTACGGAAGAACAAACATTCTCTGCAGTGTGGTCATTTCCCCAGTTGTTGACATGCTGGAGCACAGTTTTTT
>VZSV01000024.1:3626219-3652414 GCA_013398735.1 Nothocercus julius
AAAAAAAAAAAAAAAAAAAAAAAAAAAATGCAAGCATTAGCAAAGATACTGGTAATTAACAGTATTATTTCATTTTTTAAAGATTATACACGCATCTAAACAAGACTGGAGGCTGTAAAACTGATCACTTATGTCCAGGGTGCCTTTCTGACAGACCTTTAAGCTGTTCCCTGACACAGTGCTTAAATTAACTGCTCTTCATAGGGAGAAGGAAAAAGAAAAGGAAGGCAAGGCAAGGGCAACTTTATCTACTTTATCAGTAGATAAAGTTGTCACCTTGTAGCATGCAGGTTAAAAGTATGTTGATACAAAGTGTAAAATGCAAAAAGCTTAAAAACAAGTGAAAGAAAGCAACCAACCAACCCAAACCCACTAATATGAAGCAGCTTCTGATTATCAGCCCATTTTGCCAGACCAAGTATTCCCAAATTCTCCCAAGAGCCTCTCAACACACTGCCAGGACACTCATCTCATTTGCAAGCTTATAAAGGGAAACCCAGCACAGCAATCTCTGGATAAGAAGATCAAAAGACTTTTTTCCTAAACTACCTACCTTGGAAGCCACTGACTCAGCTGGCACTGCTGAAGCCGGGATCTGCCCTGGGACTCCTGTCTTGCTGAGCAATCCTTTTTATAGGCAGCATATCCTACCAAAAGGCACCCTGTGGCACTTGATATTCCAGCTAAAATGCACTGCATTTTAAAAAGCATCTGAATTTTCTCCTCTGCTTTTACACATGCAAATCCCAGCAGCTCAATAACTTAAAGCTTCTATAGGATGTGATCTTTCCACATCACAAGAGAAATCAAATACCACTTTTTCAAACAAGAAAAATCAACACCCACAAATAACTACTGTTACCCAGATGCATACTAGGCCTTGGGATGAAATATAAGACTAGTTCATGCCGATTCTCCCTAACAGCAAACCAAAGTAACTATTCCCAACACCTCTATTCACATTAGTGGGCCTCTCGCTTCCATACAAACAATCAAGTGATAAACAGTATAAAATCTTTCTGTTTGTTTTTGTTTTTCTCAAATAGCTCCACATGAGATGAGGGAAACTGGAGATGTTGAACTTAATGCTATAATGGGAAACATTAGGCAACTTTAACTCAGAGATTCAACGGCTGGTCTGTTTGTACTAAGGTCCCTGATGCTGCGTCAGTTTCCAGAAATTTTGAATACTGTTAAATGAAGAACTCAAAAAAGCATGAGTTGTGTTTTCTTCCTAGAAAAAACAATAAAAATATTAGCTTCTTAGCACGTTCGTTTTACCTGGCCTACGACACTCACTACATGCCTCTTCTTAATATTCTATGTAACTTTCATTTAGATATAGAAAATGCTGAGGCCAGGAAAAAGAGTCACATAAAGTTCAGGAAAAATCCAGCTGCATTAGGATTTAAGTCTTCATTTCTAATAGCAGAATGCAAACTTCACGGAGTTTCTGCAGTTCATTTATCAAGGTAGCATTATTTTCTCACAGGGTTTTTTTGCTGCTGTTGTTAAAACCTGCACAGATGTGTGAACAAATAACAAACAGGAAGAATGAAAGACAGGAATAAACTGATTTGCAGCACACGTGAGAAAAACGAAATAAAATAACTTCTGTTTAGACCAGAAGTTATCATTTTGCTGAGCATGAAATTGGGATTTGCAAGACTGCAACCTGCAATTTTAGGAAGGATTTTCCTAATCTAGGCATATACCAGGAAACCATCATTTCAAGCTTGGCACACAGGATCATAGTAATACTTGATGTCTGACAGGTTATTTGGGGCTATAAAAACATTTCTTGTTGTTCAGAACCTCCAGATTGCTCCACACTTCTAACCAGCACATTGCAAGAGACAAATGTTGAAAGAGGGTTTTAAGAAATATCTTCCCATCTGACAGTAATTTCTTTCTGACTCCATTATGATGAAGCAGAGTGTGAAGTTGCTGTGGAATTTACACCCACAGAAAACTTTAAAGATGAGAAAATGCTTCTGGAGATGGACATTTGACCACATTACGTACAGGATTGGGTTTGTTTGGGTGCTTTTGTAATTCTGCATATTTAAAGAGTCTGTCCTGGGAAAGTGCAGGTGCTCCTTAGGCCAGCATGCTTTCAAACCTCACCTACAGGATTTACAGTGGAGAGAGTTCAGAACCACAAACCTCAACGTATTCGCCGCATGGCACCGCCAAGACCACGTCTGTAAAAAGGCATATCTCAGCCTGCCCTTGCAGTTCCTGTCTAGTATACTGACAAAACCTACATGAACAGCACTAGACTGTATATATATATATATATATATATTTATAGTTTGATCAACACAGTGTACTCGAGCAGCTCAGAAAAAGAAGGCTTGATGGCCTTCCCCGATCCCCCTCAAGCCTGCTCCATTTGGGCAGGCAAGGAGTACGCGGGCATCAGCAAGGGACAGGCCATCCCAAGAGTAGCAAGCTCCAGGGCGTTGTTTTACAAAGAGTCAAAATAAGAAGCTGGCCTAGACAAGTCTTCAGAGGCGGCCCAGCTCTAACAAAATGAGCCTGAGACCTAAGTTGTTGCTAATGAGCAATCTGCAGTATCTTCCCATCTCGGTAGCGTGGATTCAGGTCTGCAAACCAAGGGCAATATCCTTTTTGAGGTTCTGCCGCCTGTCCCTAATTTCTCATATATCATTACATGCATATACAATGTACATATATCAGAAGTTACATTCTTTTACAATTATGATTTTTAATAAGATAGTTTGATTTCAAAAATGGTTCCATGACTAGCAAATAACCTTTCTTACAGCATCAGTCTTGTTCTGTGACATATAAAATACTTCACAGTACAATTTATAGTCAAAAGGGCAAAAGAGAGCACAATAAAATAAACATCTTGAAACCATATCCAAAACATTTCAAGAACTACTGCAAGTTCTGTGGGAGAGAGGGGCAAGTACTGGAGCACCCAGAAGAAGCAAGGGGCAAGCTGCATGGTTAGATGCTCCAGGCGCACACTGGCACCAGAGCTGGTCTCTTCCCGTACATCTGCAGTTCTAACCAGCACAGAGAAAGGTCTGACAAAGGTCTGACCCAAACAGCAACCCTATACACACATGTGCAAGGCCTTGGCCACTTCTGTGCTATCTCCCATCCCACAGACCTTGCCACGCAACAAGGACACTTCCAGCGCCACAGTTTGCAGCAGCCACGGTAGAGGAAGCCCTTTGCAGAACTGTTTTTGCCTCTGGATGTTTGATACTTTGGTTTTCATAGCTCATTCTTTAAAGGAAATGCAAGTTCTTTTGTTTTCATTTATACTAAAATCATAGTCATCTCAGGTTCATAAAGAAAACAATTCTTGCTCATCCTCCAAAAGTCTCCCGAGAGTCATGCATGGGTACACACACACACACACACACACACACACACACACACACACACTCACACTCACTCACAGACATGTATTTAGAAAGAAGCAGGAGAATAACAACTGATTTCCTTCCAGTGCAATGTCTGTTTTTTTTTTCCGAGGTGACCTGGAGAATTATCACAATCCCAGATGTTGACAAGAGGAAAGAGAAACCATAGTAACTTCAGACAGGATGAGACAGTTGACTGCATAAACACATTATTCTAAATACTAACTCACAATTTGGCTGGCTTCTCTGAATAGGCCATTTGTTCCAAGTCCTAGAATTTTAAGCTATAGGGCATTAACAAGCATACATTTGAGTTTCTAGCCACTTCTAGAGTGTGTGAGGCAATGAACTTATACAAGGTATTTTTAGATTTCCTGCAATCAACTGTCCTCCCGGCCTTGCTCAATATGACGCATAGTTGTCTGAATTATTCAGTTATGCTAACATATGCTCTAATTTTAAAGTTTCATATCTGTGTTTTCCATAAAATAACTCATGTCAGATTTACTCATGCAAGAAATTGAATCACAAGTGATTAAGGGTCATCTAAGCTAAAGCATATTGTGTAAATGCTTATTCAACTTACAAAAACAATACTTACAAAAACAAAGGTAATTTATTTTATCTACAAAAGATAATTGTATAAACTGAACAAAACTCTAATAATGCTTGGGCGTGCAGAGCAAGAAGGTGGCTACATTCTGCCATCACAACATCATGCAAGCCTAAGGTTAGTTTTGCTCGAAGATAAGGTACATATTCTGCATAGGCAAACAAAAAAGCGTTGTCTCAGCTGCACAGGTCCTGGAAGAAAGAACGTCCGAAGTCTCGGAAAACCGGCTATTTTCTGGCATGGTGCAGAGAACCATCAACAGCTGAGCAACTTCTAGAAGGAGGAGTCAGAAGAGAGGACAAGAGTTTTTATCACCAAAGCAAATCGTATGTCCAAGAAAGGACCAAGTTAGAGAAATATCAGCACATGCATGGGAGGCCAGAGAGATGCATTCCAGTACAGGATATTCTTGTAAGAGACAACCAAGAACTGGGTGACTATTAGAACAACCTAGTCATTCAGTAGAGTTGAGTAACAATTCTCTACTTGCTGCTCCAGACAATACACTATTATATTAAGTACTGTCATTAACCATGACTATGCATTATCTCTAATGAAGAAACTTCAACTGAAGAAGCTCACAAGCTATAGCCATGGCCAACACTTCGGAGTCAACCACAACTCAGAAGCCTTCTGCTTCCAATTTGCAGAAACGGGTGAATACAATTAGTCCAGTAAGATGTGGATGCATTTCTCCATGAAGGAAATAAAATATCTCACTAAGATGTGATGCTGTGATTCATTTTTAACTGTAATTGATGGTTTTTCTTTTAATCTGGCATATTTTAGCACTATCATCTGCTTTCACAGGAAAAACATGATTGTTACTTTTTTTTACCACCTCAATTCACGACCTCCTCATTTAGATCATTATTATTAATATTAGAACACTGAGCCACATAAAATTGGTCACGCTCTTCCCGCTATTCAGAATAAAATGGGAAGAAATTTCAGGGACCAGAGTTGGTGCAGACTCAACTGAACAGGCTTTGATTCAAGGTCTATCTTGGATTGCAATACAAAAACCAAAGTATCTAGCTTTAATGAGTAAATTTTCACAATAAGGTCCTTGGAGAAATTGAAATTCCTCCTTCCTGTGAGGAAATGAATCAAAATAATCTCATTTTGATGTTAATACAGATGACTTTTCATCAGACTAAGTTATGCAGACACAAATAATTTAAATTAAGGAAATCACCTCTGGGGGAAATCTCTAAAAATGGTGAAGAATTAGTTAAAATCAGAACAACATCAACCAAGTCAATGCTGCTGGGGGTGTTTTATCACAGTCGGTACTAGCAACATTACACAAGTACCTTCCAGCATTCAACAGGTCTCTACAGCCTCCTAATTCTTTTCTTACAGTTTTAGTCTTAGCCACAGCAAAAACAAAAATGGTACAAACGCAGCAAAACCTAGTGATTCATGAATATTTTCAGATTCAAAAAGTCTGAAATACAAAGCCACCCTACCAAGGTATGCAAGAAAGCAGATTTCTTGTGATACAGAGTTAACTAACTGCTTTCTAAATGAGAAATACATGCCTTTTGGGTTTTTAAATCTCTTTCCCCTTCGGGACAGCACCACCAGCAACTCTTAAGTTGTTTTTTCAAAAAGACGACATTACACTTAGAAGACATTACATTCTTACATTTGATAAAATGGAGAAAAAAAAAAAAACAGAAATTGTAGATGGCTCTTTGTGGAGCGATGCATGTGCAAAAATATTTAGCCATTTCACATGCTGCTCTTTCCCTTCAGTTTCACAAGCAAAGAACTTTCCTGAAATACCCTGTGAAGGCAGGACTCCCTCTGCCATCACCTGCAGGCCCAAAAGCAACACTGAGCGGTTTAAAAAGCCCTTGCCCATACCTCCGAATTGCAGTGCTACCTCCAAATTGCAGTGCTACGAGTCATGAACTACTGCTTTCATCATGACCTTGCTTCATCTGCTGATACATTCAGCAGGCCAGTGGAAGCAGCAGTAACTAGAAAAGCAAGTTCAGCTGCAAGCTCTTCAGAACCACCCCCCCCCTAAAGTCCCCAGGCAAAGCTCCAGGTAAAATATTGGTTTGGGATTTTCACATGTTCGGTATCAGCAGCCAGAGGTTACTTAAGCAAGGAGGGCAGAGCTTTGACTTTAATAACAAATCCTGCAGCTAAATTTTTGAACCCAAATATAGCACTAATGACTTGGATACTCAAATGGTCCACAACACTAATGGAGCAACACAGACAAGTGTTCACATTTCAAGACCAACAAAAACTTACAGAACAATATATACACACACATATACACACAAACATACATATATGTATGTGTGTGTGTGTATGAATATACACATACTCAGTCTCCCGTAACTACTTCTCAGGTGTCATAATATTAGCCAATTAACTCCCTTCAATCCCTAGGAAACACAGGTCTATCTTACTCCTTAGAGATCCCTACAAAACACATCCTGTCATTCTGATGCTGTTAATGTGGAATGAAACCAGCTTTGTAGATCAAACTATATAAACGATTTGATATTACGAGAAAGAACAACTTTCAGTCACACATCATTATTACTGTGGCACTACATAATAAGAGAACGAGCAGAAATTCTTTAATAGGAACTCTGAAAGTGTTTTCTTAATAGGAAGTTATAACCTGGGACCTAAAAGTAATTCTGCTAAGAATTATGGATAAAAGCAGTGCAGAAACTTGTGCAGATGACAAATCCAGTTTGGAGTGAAAGTGTCAATAGTGATGCCAAAAGTGCACAGACTATTTATGGTAAAGCATAAGGGAAATTTTACATATATATATATATGTGTGTATATATATATATATATACACACACACACACACACACACATATACACACACATAAATATGGTAGTCCTAACATTACAGAATAAAAACATACACAAAAAAAGGCATGGACACAGAAAATATTTAAAGCCACAAATACACACTTTGATTCTACTCTATTTGACAGTTATGTGGAACAGTTGAAATGCCTTGCAATTTCTCTAGTACCCTCTCTGCTTTGCTGTTTAACACTCAGTTTTTCTTTTAGTAAGCATATACAAAGCCTGAAAGTTTACACTGAAAAAAAAATACTGGAAATATTTCATTTCACTCCACCAATATTCTCTTATATTACTATTAGATCCTGACATTTGAATAAGAAAAAGCCTATTGACATGGGCTTCATGCAGGTCTTTAGGGAGATCAGCTACACAGAATATACTTTTCAAATTATTCTCCTATGTTTAAAAGGATTGGTAAGGGTAGCCAGATTCAAGTTTTTTTGTTTGCTCGTTTTTCCTTCCTTCTTTTTCTCCCAAGCCTTGTAGGAGTTTTAAAAAAAAAAAAAAAAAAAAAAAAAAAAAAAAGTGGGGGGGGGCAAGCAACAACTAACAACTATACATATAAAATAAAGGAATTTTCGCAAATCAAGTAGTAACTCAGGTCTCAGCCATACAAGCACACACCCAAAGATCTGAAGGGCTTTATTGCCATGTAATTTGCTGGGTGAACTTGAAGGGGTAGTCTAAGAAAAATTTATTCATCAAAGCAAAATCAGTAGAATTACTCCTAAAGCTGATTTTCAATATGGGAAAGCAGTACTACCTGGAACGTGACAGCAGCCAAACTCAGTTTTACCATTATTCCTTTGAAGAGAACTTTCGAAACACCAGATGTTTCTGAACATGAACAGTGATTTAACACAGATGCAAGATGAGGAAAATAAAGTATATTTTGCTGCAGCGTATAGGACATCTCCAAAACACCTTCCCTTTTTCTCTCTCTTCTCTCTTTGCCCAACAGGGTTTTTCTAAAAAGCATGGAGTCACTTGTCAAATACATCTACCTGGTACAGTAGGAATAAACAAAATGTTTTGCAACAGCCTCTGTAAACCAGCAGTCACTAGTTTAAACAAACACAGAAATTGCTGATTTATCGCAGAAATTTTTAAAAGTTACCCTAAAAAACGTAGTGCTAACTATTAATTGTAAAACAGGCTTTTCCACAGAGCCAAGAACATAGGTAGTTAGCAAATCCCTAATACA
Organism: Nothocercus julius; assembly: GCA_013398735.1. Classification (NCBI taxonomy): domain Eukaryota; kingdom Metazoa; phylum Chordata; class Aves; order Tinamiformes; family Tinamidae; genus Nothocercus; species Nothocercus julius. The sequence goes on from VZSV01000024.1 coordinate 3,634,297, forward strand.
TAGTTAATAAAAAAAAAAAAAAAAAATTATGCCTCCTTTAAAAAAAAAAAGCTTGAGGGGGGAAGTGATAAAAAAACCTGTGGAGTATTTTAAAACATTACTTTTATATTCCTTTACAAAGGCTCTTAGAAGATCACAAAAATTCTCTCTCTAAAAGTTGACAAACTTCTTATTTTGCAAAAAATATAGTAAAAGATATAGTAAACCCAGTTAACATTTTTTCCTCACCATATGTTTAAAGTCTCTTCACATTCAAAAAAAATGAATATCTAAGTATCTATCTACATCTAGAGATACATCTATCTGAAATTGTAAGCCAAGAAAAATATGATTTTCTGCTTGTAATAGGCTTTGGATTATCAGACATTATGACAAAAAAAAAATTCTCCTGAGATGATTTCAGGTTTGTTTGTTTGAGCTTTTAGGTGAAAGCTTGATTGCAATATTCCAAAAGAAAAAAAAAAGGTAATTACATAAACTTAAGATAAAATGAGTTGGTGCCTTTATCACACTCATAATGATTAGGTCCTAGGGTCTCTTGCTATAACTTAAAGAGGCGAGCCCCTGGCTTCCACGGTGTGCCCCTAACCGCAGCCCTGCACGTGCACGGCGCAGCGATAGCCTTGCTGACCCTATACACCAGGTCCACCCAACGAGACGCTCAGCAATGAAACCCGCCACTTAAGGACTTAATGGAGAGAGGCCATTAGCTTGCGAACCAGCGTCGCTTTGTCTAACCAGCAAGAGCCCGAAATTACCCCGGTGGGACAGCGAGGAAGGCCAGCGAGGAGAGGAAAGGAGGCACGGAGCGCAGGAGCGGGGGCCTGACCCGTGGGCGGGCGGGCGCACGCCGCAGCAGCCCTACCTTGCAGCGGGGCGGCCTCGCTGCCTCTGCCGCACAAGGATGCCGGGCTCACTCGCGCGGGGTGGGCAGCGCTCTCTGGCCCCTGGCCAGGCCGCTGACTTCAGCTGCTCCATATTCATGGAGGGCAGCAGCAAGCGGAGCCCATGGGACAGCTTGGCACGCACCCCCTCACTACTGGGGCACGGGGAGGCCGCGCTGCAGGCGCCCATGAAGCCGCAAGCAGCAGCACGAGATGTGCGGCCCAGCGCAGCTCCGCGGACGGGCTGAAACAACAAAAGAAACGCGCTCCCCCCCCCGCCCCTTGTTGTAGTTCCCCTGGTCCAAACATGTGACCATGTTCCCAACAAACAGGAGGCACAGCGAGAGCGTCAAAAATCACTCGGCAAGCGTCTCGCAAAGGCAACCGGGCGCAGGACTTCCTCACGGTGAAAGGTAAGCCTAAGGAGATGGAGTCAGTTGAAAAAGAGGCTCAAAGAGTGATAAAATGCACTGAATTCCTGAAATAAATTATCTTGCACATGCTGTACTATTTCCTGATACACGAGCTGTTCAGTCAAAAACTTAAAGGTCAAATTTGCATTGATAGCCTTGCCAAGGAATTTTTGAAAGAGAAAAAAAAAGGAGGAAAAAAGAACTGAGAAGCAGACATGAGACTTAAAAAAACAGTTTCTGTATTTTATACAAGGTAAAAGGTCACATGCAGCACAAAAAAAAAAATCAGCAAAAAGACATGAGTTATTAGTCCTGTTAGAACCAGTATTTTTCTTTTTTTTTTTTTTTTTTTTTTTTTTTTTTAAGAGAAACGGAAGCACCTCTATCTTCCAAGACCAACATAACCTCCCCCCCTCCAAATGAAATGCTTAATTATTCAAATTCAAAGGTGCGTTGCAACCAATCAGGAAGGCATAATATTTAAAGGTCTCACATTGAGCCAGCTGAAACCTCAGTGAAAGCACATTCACACTGTAAGTGATACGCCAGCAAACTCAGATGGGAGGGAAATACATACCACCGCGTGCATGCCATTTTTTCACACTTCATACCACCAGTAAAGCCCTTCAAGAACAGGAGACTTGAAAAGGCAAACTGGGTCTCTCAGTGAAACACGGTGCTGTGGTTTCCAAAATGAACAGGGCCTGAAAGGCGTTAGAGGCCCAGCTTTGCACGGAGCCAACCGTAGCGAGGCCCACATAGCACGATCCAAAGTGGCCGGCCTCCCAGAAGCCCAGCCCGGCTTCCCTGCACCTCTGCAGCCCCTGGTGCCCCTGGCTGAGGAATGACTGGCACGGGATCTGCGCCTGCTGCCGAACGGAGCAGCTGCGCCGGCCGCCGCACCAGGAGCCTCAGCTCTGCTTAGCCCTTCCCTCCTGGCGGCACAGAGAGGGGAAGGCACAGAACCAGGAGCATCTTCTCCAAACCTTCATTGCGCTTTCTACTGCGAGCTCCCCCATCACCCCGGGACACGGGTTTAGCACCAAAAACCTCTGCTTCTATCAAACGCTGCGATCTACCAGGAAATGCCACTGAAACTCCCCAAGGGAAGAGCTCCAGCCCAGCTGACAGTAACTCTCCGTCTGAGTGACATATTAAAAAGCAATCAAGCTGATTACATTATGCACAAAAACACGGTTAAGTAGCACAGTTTTGCTGCAGTGTTAAAACAGCATTTGATCTTCCTCAAAAGAAATCAGATTTAATTGTCAAGATATAGGCAAGGGGAAAAAAAAGCCAATGTAATAAACAGCTTTTCTGCAATCATTTCCGGATTATGAGGTTTCTCCACACTAAGCACAAGTTTTATGAAAACAAAGGGTGAAATCGGTGACCTTGCCCTGGGCAGACAGGGGAGGCTGCAGAGTCTTGCTCCTTTGGGGGATTTGTGTTGCTCACTTTCTCCAGCTGCAAGTTATCCCCATCACATCCTTCTCACCAGGCGTGGGTTCACTTCAGCCCAGCCCTGTAAAGCAGCCCATTCAGCACCTGCTGAAAATGATGGCAAGCCACCAAGCTGCAGGGAGCTGCTCAGCAAAGTGACAAGCCTCACAGCAGAAGATCTTACAGGACTTTACTTAGCCAGCCTGACAATGGACTGTTTTGATCTCAAATGGGAGTAAATCCTGTTATTTTTAACTGGAGACTTTCCACTTCAAATTTCCTCCAAGTCCTAGATCCTTAACTGAGAGAGACAATATTGGTTTAAGTGAAAACAGCTGCAGAGAGACAAAAACACGTTCCAGAATTGCTGACAGCTCTGTACACCTTTACATGAGCAATTTTAACTTGGTAAAGCTTTTTTTTTTTTTTTTTTTTCCTTCTTCTCTCTGCCCTCTTTCTCCTCTCAAGTCCTTGAGAAACATGGGCAGTAACATTGTGGAAGTTAAATTTATGCCTGGATTCTGTGTGGATGGAGATTAATTCTGAGTATAAAAGGTTTTGCTGGACCGCTGCTCAGAGTACGCAAAAGACTACATATAGCATTACTGGTTAACACTTAGCTAAGCCTATACTGGAATTTCATGAGCTCCCCAAACTGTATTTCTGTGGCTCCAGAACTGCAGCCTAGGAGCCCAGTTCCAGGGTCCCAGATGGCTCGCACAAGTACATTACACAGTGCATCACTTGCATTGCATTTCCCCTAATGAGCATGCATCGGCCCACAGTCTACTTTTAGAGTAACCACATGCTGATCCGTCTTACAGACAGTGACGCCACAAGTGAACTCCCAAAACTAAGAAACTCTTTCCCAAGTATCACATTTTGTTCCAAAATGGAGAACTCCACAGATAGCAAAGAAGATACAACAGCAATGAGAAGGAAAAACTGAGGCAAGACTTCTCTCCTAACGTACTGCTGTCAATCTGTGGGTCCTATATTCCAGCCTTGCATTGCAAGAATAAAAAGTAATTTCCCAAGGCAAAGATGATATCCCATGAAGTGCTCTGCAGAGAGCACAGCGGTAACCGTCTCCTTTCCTCCACGAGACGCTGAGACTAGCAGAGGAGTGGCTAAGCCAGCCGACATGCTGACAGGAAAGGCTTCACATTTCAACATTGCAAAAAACACACACACAAAAAAAAAAAGGAAATTCTGCTTCCATACATCAGACTTAATCAGGAATATTTGCTAATTTGGGCTTCTCAGTCAAGTAACACTTTCAGCAGAAGCACAGTTCTAAGTTATTTTTTGAGTTATTCTACAAAAATCCCTTGCTTTTTATATTACAATCCAACTAATGTAATTCCTTCCAAAGCCCCACCCTTTCCTCCATGCCAGAAGTTCACAAATTTGAAATTCTAGCCCCATCCTGGATTAACAATTCTTTGCTTTGTCACCAAGTTGTATTTCGCAACCAGCCTTTAATGTAGCTATAGCAAGAATGTCTATAAAACCTTAAGCTGCCAAAACCTGTTCTGATGGTGCAGCTTCACTAGCTCACGTTCAGATTCAAGATCCCAGCAGAGCCTGAAGGCAGAGATACAGGAAAGGGCAACTCTGCCAGCTATATACCTGCCAGGAGCCCAGATATTTTTTGCCTACTGCTACAGCCATCCATCAATTAAGCTGAAAAGTTCACAACGAGTCTGAAGTGGAATCAATAAAGTTATTTGTCTCATTTCATTCTTTCCTCTTGTTAAAAGGAAAAGGAACCATTGCTTGCAACTATTAATCAGACAATGGACTGAGCACAAGCCACCTCGAAATGTGGATGGCATAGCTGCAGAAGACCTTCTGGTGTATACACCGATGAGAAATAAAGAAATCATCCAGATTCATTCCAGATTTACGTTCATAAATGCTTCAAAAATTTTATTCCTACAGACAATTTTGACTGTGATTGTCAATAGCAAAATGAATTTGTTCCTTATGTGAAGTGAAAGCCGTACACAGTCTGAAGTCTAAAGACTAGTTAAGAACATTTATTTCTAGGTTTTTTTTTAACATGAGAATATGAGATATAAAGACAAAAAGTTTAGCCAGCTCCTGGAAACAAAGCTCTTAGGAAACAACATGACAAAAGAAATGTATTTATAGGTCTGCAAAAGGGGAAAGAAATCACTGGAACAGCTGCATGGTTCTTGTGCAGTAGACAAAAAAAACTGAAAAAGGAAGAAAGCGATGAACGTAACTAAGAACATTTTTAAAAAATGCTCCAGAAAACAGCAACTTTTTCCTGTATCACATTACTATGCAAGGATTTTCTACTTTATAACTAGTACTTTTTTTTTTCCTACCTGATCCAGTTTTCGCAAGTGCCTTTCCCAGTTTTCATAATTAAGCCCATTAAATAAATAATTATACGGCTATGACGCATGTTGCTATGGCAAGGATTGCGATAGCAAAGATTCAAGCTTTTATGACTACACTGCAAGGTCACCTAGAAGACTGAACAAGAAAAATGTGTGGCTAAAAAGGTTATTTTCATTAACATCCATTGCAAGGAAAGACACTGAGATGAAGTGTGTTTCTGTACACCCCAGAGTGCTCTGAAGCACCAACATTTCATTTTTCCCTCCAAGCTCTACAACAAGTACTAAAAGGGAACACAACTATCTCATCTTTCTGGTTTTGTCTGAAAGGTTTGTTAGGACAATCCCTAGAATAGTCAGCGCAAGAGGCCCCCAGGGCCACATACATTTATTTGCCCGCTAACCTAGTCAAACGCTCTTTTGCCTTTCAAAGTATCCCTAAAATACTACAAGACTGTGATCTTTAAAGAGCGCGCATTCATTGCGGAGTGCCTTTAAAGTGGTGCTGCAGAGAGATAAAGAGGCAGAGCTTCCTTCCCATAGGAATGGAGGCATCCTTCCCTGCACGGTTCCCACCGCCGACGCTCGCCTTCCCAGCGAGCAAGGAAGGGCGCCGCAGAGGCCTTCACTGCAGCGGCAGGGGGAAGAGCTGCTGCCACTAGCCCTACGGTGGGTCAGGGCGAGGAAGAAGAGCCTGCTCCCACTTTGCAAACTTCTCTCCACGAAGCTCCCGAAAGGATTTGAAGTCCCCCACTGCCCATTTACTGATTTACCACGACTTATGAGAAGGCCGGGACCAACACACCTGCCCCCGGCTGAGCCGCAGCCCTGCGAGGTGCAGCATGGCAGTGCAACCCTGCTCTCAGCAGCTGCGCTGACACCCGGTGCTCCAGCGCAGCCAGAGCAAAAACCGTAACCGAGAACAAGCAAAATTCCTCAAACTGGTTACTATTTTTACCAGTAAATCTTGCTCTAAATATATCTGCGTGGGGGTGGAGGAAGAAAAGCAAAAATGAGGGAGGTGTCAACCAAAATCTTCTAATCGTTTATTTAAAGCCAAATCAACTGCTTTGATGCTACTACATGGTGAAGTCTACAATTTAGCATATAGGACAAGGCAAAGAGACTTTCACATTAAGAGGAAAGGTGGGAGATTCAAAATTAGAGATGAAGAAAGCACACACTGGTACTGAACTCTCAAAACAAGTTATTCCAGTTTAACATTTTTCTTCCTGAACTGACGTAGCATAAATAAGAACCAATGAACTAATGAAATGCAAAGCTTATCCTGAAGCATGAAAGTATTATAATTATGCTGCGCTCTGCTAATTTTAGAAGACTAAAGAATGACTATACTATAATAAGTCAAATGTAAATACACAATGCCATCCAATCGCCCAGAGAGGGCTCAACCCACCCAGTTGGATTCCTCTCTGCTTCTCCTCAGTTGAAGGCAGCAAGAACAGCAAGGAATTCCTCTACTAGCTCCAATTACTAGCTCTACTAGCCTGATTAGCTTCTCTCAGGAGCAGAACAGACTCATTTAACAAAGTCACCTCTTGTGTTCCAGGACACCCACTCCTCTACTGTGACTTTTTGAAGGGAAGGGGCCAGCACACCTCATGTGGGTGCTCAGTGCTCACGCTGGGCTGAAGGCTGCGCTTTCTGACATGACACAAAACAGTTAAAACCTTGGGAAAAGAATAATGAAAAACTACAGAGAAGCTGCAACAAAATGACCATCTTCCTTTGAAGTCACTATTTCCAGGCAAAAATCACTAAGGGTCATGGCCTCTCCCATTACAAAAAAAACCCTGTTTAGCTCAAGTTTCTTTCAGTAATACAGATCAAGGAGGTCTGAAAACAACATTTAAGAAGTCAGTTGCAACACAGTTTTACATGAGAATACATTTATTTTCTCTGTTTTAGATTGTCCTAAGTTACTTCAGACATAGTGAAACCATGACACACACATGAGGAAGACAATCAAAACACAATCTCCCTCCTACAGAAATCCCCAGGATTTTGAAGGTGCACTTCCTTCCAGTCTTTTTGGAAGAGGATAGGACAGAAAAATAATGTTTAATTTTTTTTCCCCAATATTATGTTTTTAGTCTTATTGAGAATTTCTAATATTGTTTTGTACTAAAATGTTACATTTTATCTGTATTTTACTGTGACAGAAGTAAAAATAAAATACTTTATCAGTTAAAAATAGCTTAAGGAACAGGAAAGTTCCTTAAATGAATGGGCTATAATTCAGTATTTAATTTCACCCAGATTTATCAGTACTCCTGACAGCACTTTTCATTTAGAAAAGTTTGAAAAACTTCAGGTTCTTACAGAAATGCAGACATTGCAGGCTAACATTAGAAAGGGTCAACAGAAAGGAAAGGTATTCCAGGCAGAAAACAGAAAAGTTCCTTACAATAGATCAGATGCTACAGCCAAAGCAGTTACCAGTATTTGGGCCAGTATTTTTCAAGAGACTTGCTGAACGTGACTCAGAAAACTACCTTTTAATTTAGCAGAAAGTACTTCACAGGATCCTTATCAACTTTCAATAGTTCCATATACCTGGTTTACTTGAAAAGTTCTTTACTAAATTCCACTACTTAGTTAAAATTAAGCTTAGGTTCGGGGGGGGGGGGGTGGTATATTGTGATAATCTTCCCAATATTATGGAAACAATATGGAAATGTAACAATATGGAAAATGTTATGCTGAATGACTATTAAAATCACTTTAAATTAGATCTTTTCAGTAAATTTGGTCATAGTGACTGAAATATAAGCAGCACTAAAAACATTCCTATTCTGAACTCCAAAAGCTCACCAAAAAAGCAAAACCAGACAGCAGTGTGCTTTTAAGTCAGCTAAAAAAAAAACTCAGCTGTTTGAAAGCTTCGATCAATACAAACATTTTTTAATTCATTTCAGAACGAGACCGAAGTCCAGCACACAGAATCTTCAACGTTTACCTTCGAAGATCAGATCCTCATCCTTACTGCCTCTCAGATGTCTTTAATAGGTCCTGATAGTCATAGCATGTTTGCAGTATGCGTATGATTTCCCACAATTGGGGAAAAAAAAAATCACCATTATGAGGTGTGTCTCAAGAGCATATAGATTTCATATGCCATTAATGTGTCATACCACAAGGGCATATTTTGTTAATGCTATGTAAGATATTACAGTACATTCACTTAGCACTACAGACTGGAACCACACTCACCTAACAAGACAGACAAGTTTGGCTTATACAATACATAAACAAGCCTCAGAGCAAACATGCAGTAGAACAAGTCGAAACATTGGTTACATTAGTTAAACATCATTACACCTGAGTAGCCTCTTCATTTCCAGTTATTCCCATTAAGTATACTGTAGGTTTGCAGGCTCAGAAAATAACAAGTCATCACCTTCCTCTATTCTCTGTTCCTGGAATATCTTGCACAGAAAGGTGCAGAGGAAGAAACAAAGGGGTACACAAACATTGCTGGATCATTTTCAAGCTACTTGAACATCTACACGCAGACAGCTCTATTTCCCCCTCCACCCCAAGTACCCTCTGTGCCACGGCACAAATTACACATACATGCCGATTAGTTTTAACTCTGTCGGCAGCCTTTGGTACCATGAACTATACTATCATGCAGAACCACCCTGAAGTAGCTCATATAACCTTCCTCTTTCAAAGCAGCAGGTTTGGATCAAATTATGGCATAGGTGGAGAGAGATTCTCTTCTTTGCAGATGCATTAGTTCTATTATATCACACTGACTCTTCATAGCATTTTTGAGACCTATAAGAATGCAGCCGCTCAGGCAGTCATGTCCCCTGTGCAAGGCAACTCGCAGCTCCACGTGAGATCTGTCCTACACAAGCCAGGAGAAGGGGTCCAAACAGAGAGGCAGTCCAGAGAGTGCTGAAGAAAGCGCTCAAAGGAGATGCAGAGCTTCTGCTTGGCCTCTTTAGGTGAGGGGATGCAGGATGAGCGGATTCTGCTGGCTTCAGATCTTTATTTGGATTAATGAGATCATCAATTAAAAGAAAGTCTGACTTCACAGATAAAAAAAATGCCTTTTTTTTTTTTCCTTCTTCAAGAGTCAGCTGTCATATTTGTTTGCTTTTATATCTCAGTGGAATTCAAGTCACGCACACTATTTGGGACTTTACTGAAGGATGACCACAAAGATACTTTACAGTTGATACAGAAGGCAGCAGCTTATCTTGGCAGAGCTCCTAAAGGAGCACTGATAATTCCCATGCTCTCCTGTTCGGGTTCTGTCAATTGTTTCTGCACGCAAATTTGAGCCATTTTGGATTTACGGATCTCTATATAGTCAAAGCCCTAGTTACAAAGGAACCTCTCATTCTACCCAGGCAACACTAACAAACACCAGCCGCTTTTAAAGCCTACTAGGTGCTTTCCAAGCAAAGGGACAGACAAGACCATCTCTCAGAGGAATCGCTCCTGAAAACATAGTCCACAGTTTCATCCCTCCATAAGGGATGCAAGCTAAGCAGGATGGAGGAAATGGTTACTTCAACTCTTCTGCTCTGGGTGTATTCATAAAAGATTTTGCCAAACACATTTACTGTCATTATTAAATGCAATAAACGGTAATAAGCCCACCAGAATAACAAGCATCTTGAATGAAAACATGATTCTTGTCCAGCACTGAGCCCTATCTTCTACAGCTAGAAGCATTTCACCCAAAAACTTAAGTGAACAAAGGGTAACCACTCCATGTACTAGTCCTTTGTACATGCTATATGAGGAAAACTGTTTTAATGAAGAAAAATAAATGTGCAAATAATCAAGTTTTAATCAGTTCAGAGAATTTAATCAGTTTGCCTCAAATTCTGGTGGTACAGAGGGAAGATAATATAGCTCTGTTGGAGCATATAAACTGATACAAGATTCTTGAAGTAGTACAGTGCAGTAAAAAAGGATTTAAATACAACCATCCAACAATCTCAAATTCATTGAATTTCAGTGGAGCAAAATAGATGTTTTATTCAAAGATCACAATATGGTTAGCAAGGGTGAAAAGGGATCACTACAACTCTGCCCTTCCTGGGAAAAAGCCTGCATGTCTACCAAACAGCAAATTTGGGCAACAGCATCTACTTATTCCTAGAAACTATTATGTCAGGAAACTTAGTGGGTATGAAGATGTGAGTGTATTTCAAAGCAATAGAAGAAGACAGAAAAGACATCCTCCAAGGCGGGGGGGGAAAAAAAAAAGCTATATATATATATATTTATATCTCCTTTGACAGTAAAACATAAGTGATAGTAGTGTATAGAAGACAATTCATAGGAGAAGAGGCAGCATTTAGAAGCAGAGACACTAAGGATAGTGCCACCAATATAAAGCTTAAGTAACCTGAGCACACGAAGTCATTCATGGACAGGGCAAGAGCCAGAAAGAGCAAAGAGAAAAAAAATACATGAGTTAACACAGAAATTATGGGTCCCCAAGAGAAAATGGAAAGGGGGGGGGGGGGGGGGGGGGAAAAAAAAAAAAAGCCAAACACACACCTCTAAAACATTAAAGCAGACCACAGTAGCATGGGATAGCATCACAAGGCCAAATACAAAGAATGAAAGAAATATTGACAACGGAATAGGCTTAGAAAAGATCAGACACATCTGTAATAGTCATGAGGAAAGACTGGAATAGGCAGAAGCCCAGGCCTCCTAAACAGGGAGATCTACCAGTAGCTAGTTTTCTGGGAAGGCTCTTGGCTCCGAATTCTGCTCCCTCCTCCCCGTTGCAGATGTGCTGACCTTCTGGGCACATTACAAGGCCAGTTTATTTATACAAGCTCTTGCCTAAAGGATACAGGGACGGCTGTGAAGATTTACCTGCCAGGAAGGCAAAGACATATCTGTTGTTGGCACTAATTTATAAGTTGCTTAATTGTTTTAATTACTGTATACTTACCAAGAAGCTATGGCTAAAGTTGCAAAATATATGCCGCACTTGATTATATTTAGAACATTTACTTATTCAGATAAATTTTACCTTACTTGATGGACATTCAGCAAGTTTTCCTCAAGCAATTTCAGTAACTACTTTTTCAAATGGAGATGTGCAACAGAAACAACTCTCATTTTGCCTTTGTACATTACAGTAATGCCTAACCAAGCTAGGCCTCAAGGATCTACCCCTGTTATCACACAGCATAGTTACCGAAGACAGTTTTCTGAATGAGCACGTTTAGACCTTACAGGTTGGTTGGTTTCTGCTTAAACTTCAGAATACACCCTTGGGCAAGCCTGTGAATCTAGTCTTGTAGCTAAAGGGCAATCCTGGAATGACATCTTCATCTGGGGACTCTTTTTCATAGAAAAATAAATTGTTTCAGTGCTACTGAGAAACAAACAGGGTTCACAGGAACTACTTGTAATGGCCTCAGTGAACTTTCTTCCATTCAGTCAGCTCTACCTACACATCCAGTAGCTTTGGGATCCATTCAGAAAAGCAATTAATCACTGTGGGATGCTGCACTTCTTCGTGGAAAGCCAAAAGTAACACATTAAGTCAGCAACTTCTATTTTGAAATAATTTAATTCTCTAAGGAGATGACTGCTTTCCCCAAGTGATGCAGACATGTGTCTGCTGTTGTCGGAGCCAATTCAGAGACTTGTTATTCTCTCAGCCGATTTCAAAATCCAACCACCCCTTCAGTAAGTTGCAGAGACTGTGACATCACGTTTAGCGAGTTTATTGCACAGTTATCATGCCTGTGCCCCTGAATTTTATTTTGTGGGAAAGTACATTTCTGTGGGGTCTGAACTGCTTTCCTGTTTTATGCCCACTCTCAGAGTTACAAGTTTTGGTATAAAGCTTAGCATGACTTTTTCATAACACTATAGAGATATTTTATAGCAACTTAAGGCTGTGTAGTTCAATTGCCTAGAGAAATATTTGCATTTGAAACTGAGACCTGCTGGAATTCAACAAGCAACTCATAGAAACACTGCTTAACTACTTGCTAAATCACATGACCCTCTACTGTATTTTACTTGAGCTCTGTTTTAGTCTCCTTAAAGGAAACAACAAAACAAAACCCATATCATTTGAGATGGCAAGCCTCACCTCCTTAGAGAAAAGATCATAACACAATCACTGAAACTCAATACAAAATGATAATTTAATAACTTTGAGTTCAAATGGAAGCACATTTGCATACTAATGTGATATTTATTGACTAAAACTGATAAAGTATTAGCACAAAATACTGCAACATTAAGTTAAAGTAGAAGACTGAAAAATTGAGTTCCATTATAATTAGGTCAGTGTTATCTTCATTCCAATCCTAAATACCTTATATTATAAACTTAAATTGAAAGATGGTAGTAAACATGTCCTGCAAAGCAGTAATTATAAAACCCAATCATTACATTTTTGCTTTTGATTCACCAAAACTTACTTCTGTGTCCTTTGTACACTGTATGGTATTTCTTCTATTATTCAATACGGTATTTTTTTTGAATCTGTACTACTTAGTCTCAAGGTCTCCAAAATGTACACAACGAAAGGATAAAATCAGCATGGGCCAAAGCCTCTTCATATAATTACTTGTATATTTAGTTCCCACATGTTGTAGGGTTATTAAAAAACAGGTTGCCATCATTTTACATTAGTACTATAAACATAGCACTGTCTTCTATCACACCTCATCTCTTCCCAATTCCCTACCCTTTTTCATTATCCAAATTGTACCCCGAAGCAAATGGATTTCATACTACAACACAGAAAACTCAAGCCAACCCCAACCATACAAACCAGGAACTCCCCCATTACCATGGAAAGAAGTGTAAGTTCCTTCATACATGGAGCAGAGTAAGCAGAAGATCGCAACAGGGAGGGTATCCAACTTAAAACTTAAGATATGTGAGCAGTTCAAAAATCTTTCAGCAAATTTTCTGAGGACAGCCATCCTTTCCTTTACTCATTGGAGAAGAACAAATGGTACAAGGAAAATGCCTGTGCATATGTTACTAGCACTCAGGAGAAACTGAAATATGAAGTATTCCTACAGCATGTCATGGTACAAGGCTTCTGCTGTGACTGTCTCCTCTGCAACTGGTATTAGGATAGAGTAACATTCTATTGCTTTGCTTTATTGGCACAGCTGACCAAATTTTAAGTTATTCACATGAAGAATATGCTTCTCCTGCAATATGAAAGGCCGTTAAAAGTCAATGTAAACTTTAACTGTCAAAAAGAAGGCTCCTTCCCTTTTACAAGGAAGCATTATTAAGAATTAAGTATAACACTGACATTTTTCTTACCTCATGTAGTCTGCCTTCAAGATATTTGACTTATTCCCAGCCTCTTCCCATCCTACTATCAGGAATTGGGTAGTGAAATGAGGATACATGGGATGGGAAAGCAAAAAATCCTAGTATTTGACCTAACAACATTTGTCATAAGTGATGGATTAAATCACAGACATCAAGGCATGGAAGAGAACAGGAAAAAGGGAACAGCGACAGCAGGAGGGCTTGAGGCAACTTTCCCTTGTTGCTACTGTTATTAGCTTAGCACACCGCTTATACACAGCTTTTATTATCTGCTACCACTGTTACCATTCACCTGCTTGTCTTGATCTTCTGAGCTGATGTGTCCTTTCAGCTGATGAGAAAAAGAATTCAGTTGGCAATAGAAATAAGTAAAAAGCAGCTCACCCAACCTGTACTAGTAAACTTACTTCCCAAGTACGTTCTCAAAGAGACTTCCCCTCTCCTCCCCCCCCCCCCAAAATAAAGAAAATAAATAACTTCTGGGGAGGTGCCAGGAGTAAAATGCTTGTTTACTGTGGGCAGGAAGAGCTACCTATGATTCAGGCATTAGGAAGTGACAGGAAAGACTAAATTATGCAATTTAAAAATAGGAAAAAAAAAAACACAAAATAGCTGCGATGAGGAGGAGGACGACACGAGAGGCAAGAGCTTTGTATCTCCTCTCTCACTTGTGAAGGGTTGAAGAGAAGATCTGAGCAGGCCCCACAGGGTTTCATCACCTTTCACCCCTTCTCCTAGGGCTGGCCAGGGACTTTCCTCCCTAGCACTGAGTAAGAAACATCTGTTAAGATCAGCCCCCCAGCTGGAAAGGGCAGATTACTGTCTTTTTAACTCTATTTTGTTCCAGCAGTCAGAGGTCTCGGAGAGGAGCACTCCATCCTGCCCTCTTTCACGCAGCAGTCTCCAAAAGGCACTGGGAAACTGGCCCTTCCTTCCCTCTGAGCCATCCCATGGTGAGTGCTGAGCAGCAGTGGTGAAACCCGGTTTCACACTGCTGCCACGGGGCATTTTGAAGCCACCAGGGCTTCTGCCCACCTGGAACAGCGTCTGTGCCACCCCCCACAGCCCGTACAGCGACAACCAGGAGGCAATGCCGGGCGAAGAAAGAGCTCCACAGTAGCTGGTACTCAAACTCCCAGCAGTTCAGCAGCAGCAAATGGGAAAAAGGTAGAAAGAGAGCTGCTTTTCCTTCCAGGTAGCAAGAGGAGGTAGGAGCACACTTGGTCAGACATCAGGTACACAGAGGTTACACAGAGAAGCATGGCACCGGGAAGGGACTGCGGCACCAGCGCTGCCAGCAACTCTGCCCCTGCCCTCCGACAGGTCAGTGCTTGGCTCTCAGCAGTATCTGCCGAGCAAAAACTCTTAGGGCTAATTGTGCACACTATTACTGCAATTTTAAAATATGCTCTTTCCAAAATTAAGAAGGCACACTAGAAGATTTGAGTCACACAGCCAGCTATGGCTGTGAGTTAACTCAATGCCACCAAGGAACATGATCATGTTTATCTAATGGTGATAGTGTCTCATGTATATAATTGGTAAAGACTTCTCTGCTATAAATTTCTGCAATCTGTTTTTTGATCTTGGAGCAGGAGACTCACAGATGATCAGAGCCATCAGGTCAAGAAAAGTGTGAAAATGCAATTAAATTAGCATTAAAGCATACATCATGGCAGAAAAACCCAGTTCTGTTACTTGTCCTGGGACAAAAAAATTACCTTGGGATGAAAACAGTCTGAAGTTTCCCAGTTTACACTAATAAGTCATCTGAAAACTGCTCCTGACTTTTATAGATCCCTCCCCCTACCCAGTTTCTTTCCTTCCTCAAAACTCCAGAAAGGAGAAAATAGGTTTATCTTCAAATAACACATTTATATAGACTCAGGAGGCAGTCATTACTGTCTGCTGACAAATCTTTAATAAGGGATAGCTCAATTATTTTTCACAGCCCTGACAAGCTTATGCAATTTAACTTCGTTTGTGCACACAGGTGTGTGAGATAGATCATAACGAAGAACATGACATTACCTCAGCTTTGAGCTTTAAGGGTATTTTATCCACACAGAGTAACAAACAAGTCATTAGGCTGCAAACCTTATCTACAAAGCATGATGCAAACAGTTTCAGCAATAACTGAGCAGAAAGAGCATACGGGAAGGCACTAGCGAGAGCAAGGATCGGAAAGATAGATTTACTGTTCCAAGAAAGTTATTTTCCACATTTTTTATTTCTCCTGTGAAATAAAGGAAAAGCAAAGTTTATCTAAGACCACCATAACATGACTTAATGTAACGTATAATTGAAAGGAAAAAGCATTTCTTGAATGAATAACACCACAGGAGTATGTGAATTTATAACAAGTGAAATATTCCACAGTGATAACATTTTATCAGTTTGTGGCTTAAAACTCAGATCAAGTTCATACAGATCACTACTTTCTGGGGAAGCAAAATGGCCAGACTGGATCATGCTCTTAATCTACCCCTCATGCCTCCAACACATGAGCAAAATCAATGGTGGGGGGAGGGGGGGAAAGCTATCACAGGTGAATTAGAAGAAACTAGCTAAGGAATTAGATGTTTAAAATCTCCTTTCGTCATATCCTGAGTCTCTAAGCATTCATTACTACAGCTGTGAGATTCTTTCTGTCCAAGACCTCTGGAATCTGCTACATTCCCCACTTGGACATCACTTGGCAGAGCACTCCCCTAATCTCTTCTGGGAAAAGCAAACCTCTTCAACTTTAAACTTCACTGCACAACACGCCCCTCCTGCTGCCATCCTCCCCTCCTTTTTAAACTATGCAAGGACAAACTACCAATTCACATCCTCAAGACTCCACGAGACTTTTATGGCAGCCTCTCCTTTATTCTCTTTGTAAGGAAAACACAGTACCTATATTATCACACTACAAGTAAAAGACATTTTCCCCATTGTCCGTCTTAATATGATTCTTCACTTCCATACCAGTGTTTCCTGGTATTTCACCCCCTTTCCAAGGATCCCCAAAATTCTTTTCTTTTTTTGGATCGTAACAGTGTGCCAGCTTCTGTATACAGACTTTGGACTAAGTCAAGAATTACTACTACTTCTCACACACTGTAGGACTAACTGCTCCAAAAGCAGCTGCCTCCCCTTCCTGCCCACCTCTCAGAGCTTGCTTCTCAGCTACATCTCACCCCAATTCAAGATCTACATGGAGACACAAGTGTCAGAAAAAGAGTAGTAGAAACACGAATTCAGTGTTAACAGAAACATTTCTCTGGCACATTACATGACTCAGGGTAGTTTCTTCAGACAAAAGGAAGATGACAAACCAAAACACTGTTTTCACAATTACTTTTTGAATTTGAAGTGCGCAACATTCCCTTCTAAATCTTAAAGCTAAAAATCTAGTTTTCACTTGGCATCATGCACATTTTTACCTTTTACCTTACTCTTGCAAGCACAGTGACATTCTTGTGCACTGCTTGTGTCAAAGGCCTATCTGAAGAAAGGAATATTCACTGTGTTGGAAGAACTTCCTGTACTGCTTTCCCAAACCTAATCCCATGAACTCCTCCTGCCAGCAGCAGACACCTATGGCAGCTTTGTTTTGTTTTTAATCCCAAGCCCCCCAAAACATACAAAAATAGACAGATCACAGTTTGTTTTCCCACCGCCTGTTTACCCTCTCTCCTTTTCTTTTTAGACAGAGATGAAGAGGAGTGGAACATGCTCGGCCATTGCATTCCTCATGGGGTGGAGGCAGGCTTACCCGGAAGAAGGCACATCTGCCATCACCCTGCCCCAAGGCTGCCTGTGCTCGCGGGAGGGTGGGGAGGTGGATCGAGTTTGTCACAGCACCGTCTCCATTGCCACAGAAAGCTCATCTGGCAAAGTCTTCTCTTGTAAAACGCCCGGGCAGCCAACGTGCAAGCAGCTATAGCCCGCTGGAAAGCTCTAGGGCACAAGACGCGCTAGGAGATGTGGTCGCTTTTCCACTGCTAGACAAGGTCATCCCTACGCCCTGCTGCCATTGCCACCATGGCTACCTGCAGCTCGACACACGATACTGCTGAGGAACGCGACAGCCAGAGAACTAACTCGAGCTTGCCACTCTATCGTAGAGGATGCAAAAGTTTCCTCCCTTTTAAAAACAGATGCAGCAAAGCTTGAGGCTTCCCAGAAATTCCAAGAGAACAAGCACAGCTGTTGATCAAACATCACTTCTTCTTAAAGTGTTCTGCCAACAAATTTCTCTTCAAAATATGGACTAGCAATATCTTCTCATTTAATTCAGTTGTTTGAACTCAGCTGTCAGGGAGCAACAGACTGGCACACTAACTCTGTACCTCTCCTGACAGATGCATCACCTCTTTCTCAAGATGTACTTTTTACACAGAATTATGCTATTACACACAGACACCACGCCGAATAATACACAAGCCCTACAGACATAACACCTGACTTCAGTCATACATTGTTATCCCACCAGTTCCCAGGCAGCTAACTATCATGTTGTCATTATCCGAATGAATTGCCATTTGCCTGTGGAAAGAACAAAACATGTCACAGGGATAGATCTCAAGAAAAGCAAATCCTCAGGGATTTTGACCCCAAATTCATAGTTACAGTATATAAAATGCCACTAAACATATCCCTTGATCCATAAGGTCTCAGTTAAAAAAAAAAAAAA
>VZSV01000024.1:3659448-3706651 GCA_013398735.1 Nothocercus julius
GCGTGTGTCTTGTCTCTCACGCACAAACAAACAGCCGGAGCAGAGGCCGAGCGCAACAACGAGCGTGACCGAAGGGGGAGGCTGCTCCCTTCCCCCCTCCTCCTCCTCCACCTCCTCGCCGCCCTTCACGCCAGCAGCGGGACGGACGGTGAGGAGCGGCGGCCGCCGCCCCGCCGCCAACTTCGGCTTCGGCGTCCCGGGGCAGGATCCAGCCGCCGCCCCGCGCTGCTGGCGCCGCCTCCGCGACCCTCCCGACGGCGGGGCGAAAGCGGGGGGGGGCTTCCCTTCCTCTCGCCCGGGGCTCAGGGGGCAGCGGCGGGATCGGTATCCAAAGCCTCTCCCCCAGTCTCCCTGCACACTTTTCCTTCACAGCAGCGGCGCCTCCCCGCCCCGGCGGGAGGGCGGGCGGCCTCGCGCGTCCCGAGCGAGCTGAGGAGCCGCGGCGGCTCCTGCTGAAACTCCGCCAGAGCCTTTTCAAACAACAAGGGCCGGGAGGGGGGAAGGGAGGCAGGGAAGGGGACGGCGCTTCCGACGGGGATCCTGGGAGCTGTAGTCCACGGCCGGGAGCGACTCCCGGCGGGACGCGGGGACTGCGGCGGCGCGGCCGTTGGGGAGCCGTTAGGGGGCCGTTGGGGGCGTGCGCGCAGGGCCGTCGTTGACCCCGCCGGGCGGCGAGGAAGGAAAAAGGAGTGTTGTGTTTTTTTTCCCCTCCTTTTCCTTCTCCGTCCCCAGGAGCAGACTTCTCCGGCCATGTGGGGGTGAGGCGTGTGGGCTAGGGGCGTCCGCTGCGGGAGCCGAGGAGGGCGCGGACGGTGTCCTCGTCTCTGCAGGACAGGTCTGTGAAGCTTAACGGCGATTTGAATAACGAAAATTGAAACGATGACTGAAACGTTGATTAATTCTTTGAAATTGCTCGCTAGAGAGAAAGAAAGAAAAAAAAACTATAAAAACGGCATTAAAAACAACTCGGCGAAAGTCAGCTCCTTTTAGGAGCTGAAACTTCCCTGGCCAAAAAAAAAAAAAAAAAAAAATGTAAAAGTTGAATGCCGAGTTCATTTCTTCCCAGAGCGGATCTGGGACGGTCATGTTGCTGCTGGTAGGAAGGTATGAGGCTCCCGTATTTCCCGGGGAAGTAGTCCGAGCGCCCGGCTTGCTGGTGGAAACGCCGCGGGCGGGAAGGCGCCTCCAGAGGGCGAGTCGGAGCAGCGCGGCGAGCGCCAGGGGCGCAATGGGCTCCCGCAGCGGTCAGCGCCTGGCGCGGCCTCTCGGGGCTAAACTCTGGCAGCGGTGTGACAGAAAGCAGCTCTAAATTCTGCTTTTTTTTTTATTTTTTTTTATTTTTTTTTATTTTTAATGACTTCTCTGCAGGGTTCTGGCAATGGGACATATTTTTTGGTTAACAGCGGTGCGCGTCTGCTCTTCCGCTGCGGAGAAAGGGTCCCCCTAGTGAGCCCTGGTTGAAGGCAGTGCCGTAGTCGCTGTGCTTCGTCTAGGTGTTTCACATAAAACGTTACAAAACCCCGCGTGTGGCGTCTCAACGGGGTCGCTTGCTGAAGTAGCGGGACAATGAAAGGTTTAAGCCTGGAGCCGTTGAAACCAGTGCATCGATTTCCCTATAAATCTTTACACAGTTACTTTTACAAATGCTTGAAGTTTTATGACAGGTAAAGCACTATAAAATGTTAAAAGAAGAATCAAAGATTTTGCCAGAAACATTTAGAAAAAAATCAATGAATTTTGTACTTTACCAATGTTAAAAGTACCCATATTCTAGCATCCAGACTATCCTCTTATATTTTGAGAAATCATCATTTCATCTGTTGTAGTGGGGCTATTGGAAAGAGTAAATGAGAAGGTGATAGATGTGTACGATTAATAAGCATGAACTCAAGTTGTAATATGAGGTTTAGACTTCCAGGCAGGCTTCAGTATAGCTCTTCTGTTTAAATCACTAATGCAGTGCTCTAATATTTTGACATTATATTCATATTTAAAAATATGCTAGAACCTGTCCTGGCCCACAGTCCAGCATTTGTTTGTTGTTCTGTAACTACAGTAACAATTTTCTTGAAAATTGCTATCTAGAGATGTACTTTGTGTGTAGGTTTCATGCTTGCCATGTATTGCTAAATCCTAGGGTTTGGAAAAAGGAGTGAATGTCAAGAATACTGCTAAATAATGAGGATGTAATAAAAGCGTCCCTTTAGGACATTTAAAACGTTATTCTAATGTACAATAACAGGTTCAAACATTGCCTTAAAATGCTTCATTGCACTGTTGAATTTAAGAAAACATAGTATGGTGAAAAAATACTTCAAAATTACTTTTTAGATACATAGTCTTTTTTTTTTAAGATGTTAACTGCTTCCTTGCTGACCATGATGGTGCATTTCTCTTTCTACTCTCAAATCATTATTTGAACTACCCAGTCAGTGTTCCATTCCTACTCATTCAGTTTACAACCTCACTGGCACTTTGACCAGTAATCCTAAGAAAGAGATGTTTTTAGCTGTATTTTTCTTTTGAAGTAAGTTAACAGATAGCAAAACCAGGAATATTAATACAGTGAGTTTCCATGCATAACTGGTGATGTTACCCAGCTCATAATTGAGGCGTCTTGTATTAGGGCAAACCAAGCAATTAAGAACACTAATGAAATGCATAAACAGCACAGTATTTAGCTTTGACTTTTAACATCTACATAATTTGCTGTACAATCAAGTTAGTGGGCACAAACTAGATTGAAGTAAGGTAGGCACAATTCCCTTAAATTAGGATTAAAAATTGCAAAAATTTCTGTCAAGCTTTAATATTTCTGCTAGTTTTCTTACTGTGTTTTTGCCTTGAAATTTTAAGCAACACAAGCATGGACCATTTAGAACTCCTGAAATAGAGCTCATGCTTGGAAGTACAGACTCACGAAGGTCACAGAATGTTCTGGCAAGCTCGCTGTGGAGCCGCTGGGTCACACTGCCTTTTGGTTTGACAGATTACTCTAACTGCACCCAAGGGCACGACCACCCTCTCCGCTCACTTTGGCCCTACGGGTCCTTTCTGTGCGAGTGTGCTATGAGTCAGGAAGCTCAGAGATTAGATCCTCTGAGCTCAATTAATTGCACGTTGGAGAACTTCTGCATTTCATACAAGGACAAGCTTGAAGAAGAGAGGATTTTTTTTGCACTCCCTAATGTATCAGTGATGTCCTAAAAGCCTGATGAGGTTTCACTGGAGGTGCAAAGACAATCTTGCTTGTTTGTTTTGCAAATAGTCAGGATTTCTGAGGAGTTGCTACCCTGTTTTTCAGGTGAGGTTCCTTTGCTTTGGATTATGTATTTTTGTAATATCTGCAAGAATACAATCAACTGCAATCAGCTAATCAGTTGTTTTGCAGTTGGTTGGATTGCTGAGAGTTTTTGTTTGTTTGTTTGTTTGTTTTCATTTTTAGAAATAAATTTGCAATTGGTAACTGCATGTAGCCAAGAAAAGGAGGTGCCCAACAAAGCAGCTGGAGAACTGCGCCCAGATGGAATTCTCACTGACTATAATGCCAAAATAATTTCAGGCCTAGCCACTGCATGGTTGTGCATGTTACTATTTCTGAACCCTGTGTAGCTGTTGTCGTCCAAAGCAGTATCCATTTTGTGATCAGATGCTGCAGTGAAGAATGTAGTACAAAACTCTGACTAAAATGCACATTAACTGGCCAGGCGACACTGTGCTCTGGTACGTGACTACTGCTCACAGTCACGGTGCTTTTGCCACCTTCCAACTAATTAACTGTGTTATTTTTGGACTTCAGGCTCCTCTGACATTTTTTCATTTCAATTATTACCTTGCTTATATAAGCATGTGAAAGAGGCCTTGATTCCTCTGTTGACTTTGTGTTCTTTTGTGAGTGCATTTGAAAGTGTTTTAATTGGGTTCTCCAAAATTTTGGAGTCGAATATTTATATATTTTACCACATAAAGTAGGTCATGTGTAAATCCATTGCCTCTGATTGTCTGCCAAGGCTTTTTGACAAAAGGAAGCAGGAGCTGATAGAGGAGATTAAATTCATATGTATTTGTTTTTAGAAGTATGAATGATACTAATTGCTCATGCAAATAGCTTAGAAATGGTGGAACTGTATAATAAGACCACAGCTCTTGACTTAGTATTGTACCTTATAATATGAAAAACTGTGCATACATCTGTAGTTTCACACTGTTGCTGCATTCTGCTGTAGCTATTGATAGTGATTCTTAATCTCAGCTATACCTTCTGTTATATTTTGAAGTGAAATTTGTTCTTAAATATGACATAGACTGTAAAAAAAAAAAAAATAGTTTGCGTTTCCCTCTACATCCCCCTAAAATCATGTTTTGTGTTTCAAACTATATTCCCAAACATATGTAGGTATTTACACAACGATGGATCAGTGCAAAAAAAAGATTCTTTTAAGCTTGAAAAAAATTATATAGACATCTGTTTTCATCTCAAGTATTTCCCCTTTGAGCTTAGAAATCTTCCCAGATAAATTTAATATACAGAGTTTTTTAGGTCAGTTTGTGGATGACTTTATCTGCTATTATTCTCAGATTCTAGCTATTTAGATTGTTTAGCAAAGAGATTGAGGAAAGACTGATACAAAATGGGCTTTTAAATGAGATAACTTCATGTCCTCACACTCTAGAACTGTTCTTTAATTTTTAATCTACCTTTGTCTTTTCTTCTCATGTGAATGTAGGAAAATAAAATAAGAAAAAAGGCTATACTGCAAAACTCATACCAAAAAAAGAACCGTCTTAATTTCTGCACTGGTGAAATGTGTTTTTGTTTGTTTATTTTTTAGAAAAATCTCCTGTCCACCTCTGGGATGGAAATTCGGTGGTGAATAATTGTCCTCTTATTTTTTCCAAAGCATTGATTGTCTGCCTGACTCCATGCAGGGGAAATTCCTTTTTCTTTTTAGGCTAAGCAAGTGTGAGGAGCAGGAAAGCTGCTTGGCCAGCCATGCAGAAATGCCCTCTGGTCTGCTCTGCTCAAAAATAAATCAACAGGATTTTCCCCCCATTAGGATGATACTTTTGCATATATCCTGCTGTAGTGAAAATGAGCAGACTTTTTGTATTGTGGGAAGCATTTTCCAAGTTCAGCACAATGGAACTTTTTACTTCAGACAAGCTTGATTTGGGAAGTTCAATTTGATGTTGTAATAGAAATGCAAATGACTATAGAGATTACCTTATTTTCAGGAAAAATTGTAAGCCGTAGTTACAGGCCAGTATTCCATTCTCCAGTGCTGTGCATAGTCAAGAAGGCATATTAAGCATACAGGCTCTTTGGTTGATCATGATTTGTCCTCCAAAAACACAAGGTGCAAGTTGTATGGTGCTCCTCCCAAAAGGTAGTTTATTACAAATGGGGCACTGATGGAGGCTTGAAGGCCAAGAGACAGCAAAAATTAAGGCACTGTAGGCTGATGGTTTCTGTTACAGCATGAAAAATCAAATGCATTAGAGAATATGTTGGTTAGAGAGGATTTTCATACACTACAACAATTGGAATAATTGAGCTTACAATGCAAGTATAATGATATGTCAGCTACAAAGCCTGACTTTATTTTTTGGTCTTTGTTGTAATCTCCGTAGTTAAGCAGTTCTGTGTAACTGATGTTTTGAAAATAAAGTAAGGAAATTGAAAGATTAACTAGAAGTGTTCGAAGAAAGGAGGAAGGCGTTTAAATGCCAGACGGGGATGTGTTTAGCTAAAGCTCCTGTCTCTCTCTCTGTCAGATTAGTCCAACATCTATGCCACAGTACTCCCAGGAAATCATTTAATCAGAAATTAATGTCACTGGATGCCTTGGAATGTTTTTGTCACTGCAGTAGGAATATGCAGCCAAATCAAATAAATTAGTTAAGTAAGGTGCTGGTGAGGAGAGGTGCCTCACATGACTTTTTGAGGTCTCTCAACAGAGCATTGCGTGCAGGTCCTACCATCATAAGCCAGAGCAGCAAGAAGGAGCCTTTCTAACATATTCTCAGACCACAGAGTCATACTTTAGGGCCTACGCTCACATTGTCTGGATTCTGATACTATGTGTTAAATTACAACCAGTATCTCCTCTGCAGAATTAAGGATGCCTCCTTTACAAATGCTTAGCACTCATTCTAAGCAGTATCTCTTCAGATAGCCACATTTACTTTTTTTTTTTTTTTAATCAAACTGGAAGAATAAAAAATGTAAGACTCTCACAACATCAGTACTTTCTACAGAAGCATCAGCAGAGGTAGTTTCAGAGGCAATCCTAGCAATTGTCTACAGCCTCCGCCACAGGGGAGTCCTATTATATTAAACTAGCTAGCAGTACAAGTCATCTAGGGTGAGATTCATCTCATTTAAGTGTAGTCATCTACAATGGAGTTGTTTGCATATGAGCTAGTCATCTGTGCTTCATTTATAGCCAGTGACAAGATATAGGCCGCTAGGACACGTTTGATCCCTTCCTAAAGCAGATGTCTAAACTGATGAGATGACTTGTATTCTTGAAGCGCTTGCTTATCTCTATTGACCAGAAAAGGAGTCTAGACAACTAGCTCTAAGGTAGACAGCCACTCTTGGGACATGTAAAATTAGGTAAGATGAAACTTATCTCTCAGCATGTGAGGGAAAAAAGCAAACATATTGTTAAAGGTAAATGTCAGTCCTGATTGGGCATGTGGTTTTTAATATCTGTTGAGTGGTTTTGAAATTTTTGGAAATCCTCAGCTTCAGCAGGGATAAGAGATCTAATGAATTTACAAATCGCATAAAAAGATATGAGATCTATAATCAAACACTTGCCCCTGAAGCAATGTCAGTCCTGCCCAAACAGCACAAATAGGAGAGAGAGCCTTTCTGTAGCTGTTTATGAAAACTTTAGTACTTTGTCTTGAGACTTACAGATGCTAAATCTAAGGGGATTTAGATGTGTTTCATTAAGATTAGTATTTTAGAAATCACGATCACAATGTCTAAGATCTATAGAGCATTTCAAAGCCCCCAAAGTTGGAGGAGTGGAAGTTTTGGCCTCCCCGCAAGGTCCAAAGAGAACTTCTCTCTCTGCCTTTCCAAACAGAGGAAGACGGACTTTTCCTTTGCAGTATTTTTGTTATTTTCTTTCATTTCAAGAATTTTCACACTGGACTCGGACTTCATTAGAAGAATACTTTTTCTTTCGTAGGTTTGAACTCTTTCATGCTCAGTTCAGTCTTTTCTGGCAAGAATTATTTTGTCATGAAAGGACAGTAGTGGAGCAAAGCAGATATTGTCAGCCAAGTGAATGAACATATTATTTTGCCTTTATATTTTCTGATTTAAAAAGAAAAAAAAAAAGGAAGAGAGAAAGATACCTGTAAATTAGAGGTGAATAGAATATAACATTGCACTGTGGTTCAAACCAAAAATCTACATTTCCTAAAAATGCCCATTCTCTCCTAACTTTAGCCATCTACCTGTCACTGTTTCCTTGACAGAAATAAAATATCAGTTCACTGATTAGGCTTTCAACTCATCCACAAAGTCTAGGCCATCCTTCATGGTAAGAAATAAAACTTGGTCTTACTTGCTCAGCCACACAACTCCAGTACTAAGCACTGACAGAATGAGTGAATAGTCACAATGGGCATTCATTAGCAAGCGACAGTTTGCACAAAATATGGATTAAACTGTTCACAGGAAACTTATGACCAGTTGAAAGAGTTGCCTTTGACCCTAAAATAAATCTTTTCCATTTATTGATTCATCTGTCTCTACTGGAGATGATTACCTTCTATTTTAAAAGATTTAATTTAACCATTACTTCTGGTAGAAAACTTGTGCTTATCTGCAAGCTGTTCATATTTTCTGTGAGCTTTCACATATAGTTCTTTGTGATCGTTAAGATCCATGTCCTTAGTAAAGGATTTACTATTTCAGGAACTGAAATTTTTATAGATTTATTTTATGGTATAGCTATTACGGCATAATTTTGATCTGATTGTTTCATTTGCTGAGTGCTGAAATCTATTCCAGAACAATAACTGTTGCAGACAGTTAGTCACAAACATTCTTGTCATTCATGATCTATTACACAAATCCTACAGGAAAAAGGCTGAGATTCATACTGTGGCCATTGCTGCAGGCCTCAGTTAACATTAAGGTGTTATGTCTCCTACACTGAATGTTTCAGAAAGTGTTCCAGTATTTTATTTCCCAAGAAAATACAACTTTTGGAATTTGAATTTTAAAGACGCAGTAAAAAGCTGAATTTTGATAGGTAGTGAATAACAGTTTTATAAAGGGCACCAACTAGTATTCTCTAGTTTTAAAATAATTTTAATGTTAACTTCTTCTAATGCTTCCACTTCCCATAGTTTTTAATTGCTTGAAACATTTTTCTGAATAATTCCTGCTCTTCCAGATGCTGGATACATTGGCAGCATTTCCTTGAAGTGTGGAAGAAATCAGTGTTCCAAACAAAATCCTCAACAAAAATAGAAAGAAGCATACAAACAGAGAAATATGTGGTAGCCTGTGGTTAACTCACTTCCTCAGAGAGTGGGAACACTGAGCTATGAACCCTGCTTTATCTGATACCAAGGAGAACTACAATTTGTGTCTGCTTTCCAGGTGAGTACCCTAACTAGTAGCTAATTTTTTTTCTGTTTTATTTTTTTTAATTCTTTCTTACTGCCTTACTTTGTTCAGAGGTTTTATTTTAGAATTGAGAAATAAGTTTTATATAAATTAATATTTTCTGTGGAAAAAAATGTATCTTGGAGAACTCTCTGATGAGCTGCATTTTAGTGATGAGGTCCCATCAGTGCAGTACAGGGAACTGGTGTGCTGCTGTGATAATATTCAGTGGATGCAAACCAGCAACTTAAAACATGCCTGTAGTGTTTTTAACCAGGCTCACAGCAAGCAGAACACTTCCTGTGCGAGGTTCTACACTGCTGCTTTAGTTGACCAGCAAATAAAAGCATGTAATGTGTCCAGAAATCAAAATACTTCAGTTTAAATACAGTGTATTACCTTCAGCATGCTGTCACTGAACATTTTAGGAAACTGCCATCTTGGGGAAGGAAGACATAGCTCTTTCTGACCTGTTAGCTTTAGTTATACAGGAGAATGGTTCACCCACAATCTCACATGCGGTATGTAGTATTGCACACTATACAGTGCATAACTTCACAATCAACAGGCAGTCTATCTATTTGTCTTGCATAGCTGTTTTTTTGTGGTGTTGGGTTTTTTTCTCTCTTCAGGGAATGCAGTGCTGGAGAGAATCTCATAATTTTATTATGCTTGCAGCTTCTTAATATTTCCTAGCATGCTTTATTTCTAGCATGTTAATTTCCAAAGGTGAATTTTCTGTTTGGAGACAGCACAAAGCTTTACAGCAGTGTAGGCAAACTTGAATTTTGCTTTCCTCCATTTAAGGACAAAAACAATTACCCTGTTTTCATCCTCAGGAATAGCAACATTGAGCATAGCAGTAAAGGTAGAATGAGATCACAGAATACTGTTGGAGGTTGGGAAGGCTTCAGTGAGAAGTTTCAGAAGATTGGGAAACATTAAAACAGATCCAGAGCTGTCTCTCTGCTCTGGATAATACCATGTCCAATCTCACTGGGGGCCGTGTAGAGGTTGCAGTGCATGCAGTGTTGGAGACAGCGCATGACAGGCTGGGCCCGACCCTGTTGAAAGGCCCCGCTTTGACAAGGGTGTGAAATGAATATGGCATCTAAAATCACTCCTCTGGAGAGGAAGAGAGAGGTTCAGGACTCTGCTGCAGCCACAGAGGAGTGTCATGAGCTGTGGGAGAAAGCGGGATCATGGAGGGACCCAGCAGGTGTAGCCCCAAACTGAAAGAAAAAGTGGGGTTGAAGCCAAGCATGCAAACTTGGAAGCAGATGACTCATCTATTGCCATCCTGTTTTTCCAAGCAAATGCTTTTGTCTGTAGGCAGGTTTATCTCTGTAAGGTGTTTTGCCCTTCATAATTTACCCTGTTGTTAAACACCAAGTGTGAGCCTTTCTCTGAGGATAACATTATTGTTTATAGTGTATGTAATACCAGTCATACAGCGGAAAGATCTGAGTTTGCAACACTGATTCTGTGCTAGTGCTTAGCCTTCCACATACAGCAAAGTAAAAATAATAAAGTATTGTCATCAAAAAGGCAGGATCTCAGAGAGTTCTTCCCACATGATAATTCTGGTAGTGAGAGAGTAACATAAGAACCACAGGAGAATACTGCAAGCTTTCAGAGAGCTACAGACTTGGAGAGACTCCTTTGTTTTCTGGGTGGGGAGGTGAGCTGACAGCTTTTGCTCCACAGTACCAAGACTGTTCCAGGAAACAAACTGCTTTAATGTGCCTTTCCCATTATTCCCAATGTTCTTTCTGTGTGCACAGTGCCTTGTGGGAGCAAACTGGGGTTATTTTCTCTCTTCTTGGGACAGTTATTTGTGAATTTGCTGTACCAAAAAAATGGATGTCTAATCCAATTTGAAAAGTGTCTAGCACACCTAATTAAGCAAACCCAGAGATAGTAATAATGATAATATGTTAAAGCCTGATTTGTTACATTCTTTTGCAGATTTGAATGTTAGGTCCCAGATAGACCTTTACCACACATTAAAATTGACTTGAAATCCCCTTGCATGATACGGTGAGGAGGAATATCATAACTTCAACTGTATTTTATGACCTTGATCACTTTTATGTTTGTCATTAATGACACATCTCCATCTCCATGGAGAAACCAGGTTCTGTATAGCAAAAATGCAGAGTTAGCCTCCCTCCCCACACTTTATTTAATAACTGTTTCCCTTGCAAGAAGAACTGATTCTGTTCTGGATACACAGATAGTATGCTTTAGTGTAACACAATATCTTGGTCCAACATAGCACATGGTACTTTCCCCTTTGAAAATACTATAGTTTTCACTCCAACATTTTCTGACTGAAATTTGAAAGCAAGTGTGCAAATTGTATGTAGCTCATATTTTCTTATGAATGTTTAGTTACAGACTCCCAGAAAACTTGTTTGTGGGACATGCACTGTTCCTGACTAGTAATGTCAGAGTTATTGAGCTGTTGCAATGGCTATTTCCATTAGTTGCAACATACTGTAATTTTAATAAGAACATAGTGACTTAAATAGCTAATAAAAACAGACAGTCACAAAATACGAGTGAAAGTAACCAGCTTAGGTTCAAAAGTACTGATATTAATGGGCAACAATAATTTTACTCTTACTTTATTCCATAGCAATCTAAATAAACCATTCACAAAACCACATTGCTGGCAAATAAGGAAGATACATCTACTGTTAAGCTGGGGTGTAGCATTATTAGTAAAACAAAGACAAGTAAAAAGCAGTATTTTAATGAGGGAGGAAGTAAACAGAAATATAGACCAAAGGAGAGTATAGTGTGTCCTCTGTGTTTTTTATCTTATAGTGTAAGTTCTTTGGAGCAGAGATTGTCTCTCCTGAGTTCAGATCTAACTCCAAGACTTGCTAATTCCATTTGACTTTTCCAAATCTCATTAAAAGATTCACTGCAATACATACTGCTCCTTCACGCTTGTCTGGATGAGTAGATACCTACTAGGATAAGCTGAACAGCTTTTGGGGGTAAAAAGCATGTCTTGCAGCACTGGGGCACTCCAAATGTACATAATAAACAGCTTGAACACAGGCTTACTGCTGGTAACGTGTGCTAGGTCAGGATTTGTTTGCATATGCAACTGAGAGAGATGTGCTTGCAAGTATGCCTATTTATTTACACAGTAGTAATTTGGCATTGTACTAAGCTGTGTGAGGAAAGTGTGACGTGTTCTTCCAAGTTGTTTAAAAACAGAAGTGTAGATTTAAATAAGAGACCATGAAATGGTGCAAAGTTAATATTTGATCTAAACAAGCTGTAACTCAGCATTTTAAAAAATAGAATTTCCTAAGTTTCTCTGAGGGAAAGCAGCAAAATGTGAAATGTGCTGTCTTTGCTTTTTTGCTAGTCAAAATGCCAAGGCAGCACCAGAGAGAGGGAAGTGAAATTGCTTGAGGTCGATGGATTACACATTAAAAATACTAAAGAATGCAGTCAAAGTGTCTCAAATTACAGTGGTCCATTTAGATTTCTAGGTGCTATGTGTTCTCCTGAGTTCTCTGTTGAGTATTTAGGCAAAATTTCTGTTGATAACACAGGGCACAGACTAATGCTTTTTATGGGCATGTATTTCATCCCAATTGCATAACTGTGAGCAGCTGCAATCCACAATACATGCAGGATATGGCAGGTATTAAACAGACATTTCGCATTTGCTGCAATGTATCAGGCACATAAAAGGTAGAAAAAACAGTAACTGGGCAGCATCTAATAACCGTGTTCATTCGCTGTATGTATTTTTTCTGTGTGAGATGAAAATGTTTTCACTTCAAAGCAGCATCTGTATGCTGACAGGAACTCAGTTTAAACATGAGATGCCATTGGTAGGAGCCCATGGATGCAAACACAGCCTTGCACCAACTTGTGATCTAGCTTTTTGGAATTTATGACCTTTAGCTCCAGAAACATGGACATGGTAAGATAAGAAGAGCAGCTCTACTAGCTTACCCATGGATAGCAAACTGATAAACACCTGAGTAGTCTGACATTCTGTCGTGCGGGATGCAGGCCCACACATGGCATAATTACAGTACAGCTTCTAACGACTGTTATTTTCACACAGCAGCAGCAGCAAAAGCAACCTTACACATCAGGGAAGCCCATATGTCATGGGAATCAGCAAAACAACTTTAGCAAAACAGTGTGAGTTAGAATGTCAGCAACTTTCTGAGTCATCAAGTAAGGAGAATGTCACTTTGATTTATAGCTCATCACGGTTGTGGGGAGCACTGCCGAGGTACATGCGTGAATATATCAATAACAACATTACCGTAACCTTCTAATGCATTATAGAAGGAGCTCCACCCTCCCTAATCCTTTGGGCTTAAAAGCATTTTCAGTATCCACAGATATAATGAACTTGGAAGACTGAAATAATCAATACTTTCTGTTTTTCTTCTACACTGAAACAATTAATATAAGTTTGCAAAGTCTTTGTGGGCATATCATGACAGGCATCAAGAGCTGCTACTGCTGATGAGGCAGTGCAGCTTGTGAGAGGGGAGGAGCACATCCCTGTAATGAGGTTTCCGCAATGGCGGGTAGTACCCTGATACCGCGGACAAATCAAAAGGGTAAGTATCCATGAGGCCAAGTGATACTGAAATGGTCAAGTGCTTGTCACTGCTACCACTTGCTCTAGCCCACAGAAGAGTTGAGGGCCCAACAATTTTCCTTTTTCTGTGGTCTGCTATGAGCCTGCTTGTTCATTAGAACATGCAGTAGTGCAGTGCAGAGTGATGCACTGCGTATGCCTGGGGCGATGCTGCATAAACGAAGCAGGCACATTGGGAAACCAAGGTGTTGGCACAGACCAGAAAGTGCCGCTGCCTTGAATGTAGGTATAGCTACCAAGAGATGTATTTATGAAATGGGCACATTTCACTGTGCTAAGATGGAACTGCCTTTTTTTTTTTTCTCATTCAAGTCAGTATCTCTTTTTATGTGAAAGCAATCAGGATCAGGCTTTTTGTAATTCACTTAAAATAGAAAAAAATCAACCTAATATGAATTTTCCAATGATAATGACTTCACAATATTAATGAATAAGTATCTCTATACCATTTTGGAAACCTGCCACCGTTAGGAAGTCTGTTTTTTTTCAGACAAAAGACCATATGCTAGAAAAGGAAAGGTCAAAGGCAGTTACTTTGTCTAAAAGGTCATGAGTATATCTTTTGATGAGCACTATAAGAATTTCTGACGTGGACCCTTAAATTGAATGAAAACAGCTTGAATAGTCTTCTCATTGTATGTTTTTAGTGCAATTTTCTATCCCAAATTTTTCATTTTAGGCCAGTTTTGGAAATAAAAAATAATGCTGCCTTGTTTCTTCTTGAAATGTACTAGGCAGTATTTAATGGCTTCCCAGTTCTTCTTTGATTATACCCTAGTGAATGCATTATAAAGGTTTATTTAGTTTGAGATGGAGGGACTTTTTTAGGCCCCTCTAGGAAAAAAATAACTTCCTGATGGAAGATAGTAAGAGAGTATCCTAAACTGTCTAAAAGCCTTAATAGCAGCCACACATTTAGGGATTTCGTTAAATCTCTATGATTTAAAGAAGCAAAATCTTACCTAACATTTCT
The DNA here is from genome assembly GCA_013398735.1 of Nothocercus julius. Taxonomy (NCBI): domain Eukaryota; kingdom Metazoa; phylum Chordata; class Aves; order Tinamiformes; family Tinamidae; genus Nothocercus; species Nothocercus julius. The sequence continues at coordinate 3,673,714 of VZSV01000024.1, forward strand.
CTACTGCTCATGTTTTCTACTTTTCTTATTTCAAAAATCTCATAGCAGTAAGCCTTGTGGGTCCAAGCCTTTTTAGGCTTGTTCACGTAAATTTACTGAAATACGATGGACTGTCTCCCGCTTAACCTGAGGAAAAGATCACACTACCATCTACCTGCAAACATTCATACTGTCTTCATCTGTTTCACATCATAGTACATTGCTTTCACCAAGACCTATGGATTTGTACCTGTTCCTGTGATTGGAAAAGCCTCTCTGGAAAAGCTCTTGGTCACATCTTCTCCGGAAGTTTCATCCATAAACTTGTGAAGCCCTGGCCTTGTCTCCGGGCAATGCATAGTAGTACAGCCCCATTTCTCATGAAATTTCACTTACAAAGCTCAAAATTTTTATACGTAGGTGTGGATAAGGATTATTTATCCTTATTTTATGGGTGGAGCAGCTGATTTTCAGGCAGTATTTGTTCTGAGTTGTTTTGCACTTTATGAATGAAACTGATGAAGGCTGAGGAGCTTTCACAGTGCTTTCAAGGTAGTATTTAAGAAGTTGGGAACTGTAGGTGCTTCTGGATGCAAAGGCTAACTTGAAACTGAGTGCATTTATGTTGCAAAGCAAATCTCATCTGAAATTGTAATATTTTTTAGTCAAACAATCTGAGATCATAGAATCATAGAACCATTATGGTTGTAAAAGGCCTTCAAGATCATCCAGTCCAACCATAAACCCTTCAAGAGCATACCTGCTAAACTATAAAGCAGAATGATTATAAAACCGTGTTAGCCACCATTTTTTCAAAGTTTTCCCACTTCCCTCATCAGCAATTTGTAATGCTTTGCTGTAAGAAGCCATGGGGAAAAGATGATGTTGAGTGACCTGTGCATTAGACAAAACCTAGAGCATTAGCTTGTAACAAGGCATCACATGTGACAGCTCTGTGGGGTTTTTGATCAATATTTCTTGATAAGAGGAAAGAGACAGTACACATTCTGCCATGGAAAGAGCTGATAGGGAACAAGCTACTTTACCATTTGGTCTCTCCCCTTCCTCCTTCTCACCTAGCTAGGTGGAATATAAGGGAATGCAACTGAAAATAAAAATGAAGCCATCATACAGCAAATAAATTTCAGCCTTTATATCTATCTAGAAGTTTGGTAATCTGCAGGTTTTAAGTAAATTGTGTTCCATCTCAGTGATAGTTTTTCTAAGACTATTAAACCCTAACCAGATGTACTTAATAACAAAAATAATAATAACCATAATGACAATAAATAGGAACTCATTCACACCTACTCCTGTCATATGATATAAAGCAAGCCAAAGCTTTACAGGGCAGAGCAAAACCCAGGAAAGAGTAAAAAACAGATGAGAATGTAGTTAATGGAGAGAAATAATATTTTTGATATGGGGAGCAGCCTCAATAAAATTTTGATCAAATGCATCTGTATTTTCAGTAGAAATCAAAGTTACGGTATGTACTATGAGGCAATATTTATACAAAAACACATTTACCCTAGGTAATTCTGCAAGGCTAAATATGCTAACCACTGAAAGTCCTTTGCAGTTGCTTCTGTGCTTGTAAATTTACTGCCTGTAAGAAATGTTTGTAATAAATTACTTGATAGTTTTGATTTATTTTAAGGAAAGACTACGTTATGCCATAGGCTTTTGAGTAGGTCTGAATTCACATGCATAGGGAAGGAATGACTTTTTAGGACAAGATGTTGCTCTGTGCTATGTGCTCTAGGTGTCCCTGCTTGAGCAGGGGGGTTGGACTAGATGTTCTCTAGAGGTCCCTTCCAACCTCAACCATTCTATGAGTCTGTGACTTTCTTTCCCCGCACATGCAAGTCTGGCCAGTTCCAGTAATTATCATGGAGCCAAAAAACAGTGTTTGTTGCCTAATCTCCTACTTACTGTGATTTTACATAGCCCATGCTTTCAGAGACATGTGAACATGAGAATATTTGAGATTCTCTTCTTCTGTTTTCCTTAAGTGGGCCTGAGATTTCCTGGTTGTAGAGGAAGACTTATGCATCCTTATGGATCCACAATTTGTCATTGAATCAATCTCATGATTCACTTCAAGTTAGCAAAAATATTTTCCTTACTTCCCTTTTTTTCCCCACTTGTAAGGCAAGAGAAAGGAGGAAGGCGCAGACTGAAATTTTTTCTTCTGTGTGTGCTGTGAAAGGGGAAGGACCAGTTACTTAGACTCCTTCCTCCTCATTACCCTGACACACATAAGGGCAAGGTTCAGTTTCACTCATAAAGCAGAATGATCGTAGTAGCAATTTACTGGAAAATGAAATGAATTTTGATTGTTAACGTTGACAGTATCCGCTTTTCAGAATTAATTAAAAATCAACATTAATTCATACAACAGCATGAACTCAAATCTCTTCCTTCCCCCCAAAATTAATAGGAAATATCTTCTTGTCAGCCTCCCACCTTCCAGGCACCAGTACATTCCAATTCTGCTTTTTTTTTTTTTTGACTCATTTTCTTGCCTGAGTTTATATAATGACTGCGTTACATCTTTGTTTTTAAATCCAAGAGCAAAAGGGCAAAAGAGAAATCCAGGATGTAATTGAGCAAAACATGACACGGAGGTAAGATCCTGTTTTCCAAAACATAGGGCCAAATATTAAGTAAGTTACTTTAGATTTACACTGCTGGAACAGGATTTGGCCCTTCAAATGATGGATTACTAGATTTGGAACGGAACTTCAGTAGTTCTGTTTCAGTTTGGCTCTCAAAAAATGAATTCTGGATATAATCCCAACAAGACAAGAATTATTTCAAAGAATATATATATATATATTTTTTGCATAGCATAGGCTTTCACTTTGTTGTAAATATATTTGTTAAATTAAAATTTCCCTTGAAAAACAGTGATTTTAGGAACAAAGTGGTTTGTTAAACTCTGGGTATTTTTGATGAAATGCTTGGGTTGGGGGATGTGAGGTCCAAATCACTGCTGAGTTTTGCCATGACCACAAGAATAGGATCTTCAATCACAAGCAGAGAATAAGCTGGCCTCCTGGCTTCGTTTGCTTTTCCGGGAGCAAGACTCACAGGCAGCAATGGTACATTTTTTTCTCTCTCTTTAGTCAGAGAGGACATGGTTTTCCAAACATTTCATCTGTGGACCACACACAAAGCTGAGGTTAACGCTATTTATTGCTCCTTTGTCAGGACTTTTTGTCTGCTGCCAAACTCAATTGCTTGTTTCGTTATTAAATAGGATTCTTTTCCAGTAGCTGTCTCCTTTGGCCTCAGAACAAAACCCTTCCCTCGAAGAGAAAGAACAGCCGTGTGTTGCTGTCCCCTTGCTAAAAGGGCAGAGTTAAGCATTTCACAATAGAGTGTTCCTGCCCTCAGCCATTTACAGAAGAGACAAAACAAACCAAAAAATAAGCATGTTTTTCCTCTCACTTTGGGGCTGAAGGGTGGCTATTTGATAATTAGGTCAAACTGATTTCTCGAGTGTGTCTTAGTAATTTCAAACATACTCGTCCATTCAAAACTTAAAGCTCATCTTAAAACAAGATTATTTATAAAATAGCAATTCCTTCTTAAATGAAGAAGTATCTATGAATGAAGAAACTCTTGCTAGGAAAGTCCTTCTGCTCTCTCATGTCTCCTAAGGAATGAGCATCAATATAAGGACTGTTATCTAAAAGAAAAAAATCAGCCTGTGTGTTTGGAACGGTTATCGCCTAATGCATCATTGGTCATTATCAGCTTTTCAGAGACTTCAGAACTACTACTCACTAACTACTCACTTGGTCATCTGCCCTATTGCATATTTTATTTAATCCCTCTCTACTGTTTACCCACTTCATCAGCTGGTGCCCAGCTCTCTACCTGTGCGCTCTATTTTGGCTGTGCCTCTTCATCTGCTTAGAGGACTCTGCTGTTAACGCCAAGTGTGCAGCAACGACGCTTTGTCTGCATGCCAGAGAGGGCTGTCTCTTCTGAAACACACCTGGTGCAGCCGGGATAGAGGGGAGAATCTTATTCCAGAGCAGTGTGGTATAGGATTAAAGTCACCTTATCTTTCTCTGTTCTCTAATCCTTCTGCCTAGAAAGATTGTGCCAATAAATGGTAAAAGATCTAATCAGATCAAAGTCCAATTTCTTTTTGGAGCAAATGGTGAGTGAAAGTTAAATCTTCACCTATTTAGGAATGTAGGAAATATTTTAATTTCCACCATCTAGGATTTGTACCATGCAAAAAAAAAAAAAAAAAAAAAAACACTTCTTATTTTTTCAGTGGGTATTCAATGGTAACTTTCAATGGGTGTTCATGCCCCAGTAAAGGCTGGGGCTGACCAGATGGAGAGCAGCTTTGCAGACAATGGCCTTGGATTCTTGGTGGACAAGAAGCTGAATATGGGCCAGCAAAGCACCCTCGAGGCAAAGAAGGCCAACCGTATCCTGGGCTGCATTAGGCAGAGTACTGCTAGCTTGTCAAGCAAGGGGATCCTTCCGCTGTGCTCAGCAGTATCTGCTTGTGGGCTGTGTCCACTTCTGGGTTCCTGAGTATGAGAAAGACATTTGCCTACTGGAGCAAGTCCAGTGAAGGGTCACAGAAATGATTATGGTACTGGAGCATCTGAGTACAAGATGCAGGTACAGGAGCAGACTGAGAGAATTGGCTCTGTTTAGCCTGGGGAAAAAAAAAAAAAAAAAAAAAGAAAAAGAAAGGTCTCCAGAGCTTTCATTAATGTTTATATATTTGTCTGATGGGAGGATATAAAATAGACAGAGTCAGACTCTTCTCAATGTGCTTAGTGACAGGATGAGAGGCAGGACACAGGAAATTCTTCTGAACCTAAGAAAACACTTCTTTAAGTTGAACACTGGAACAGGCTGCCTGGAGAGGCTGTGGAGACTCTATCCTTGGAGTTACTCAGAACGTGACTTGACATCTCTTAATGGATGTTTTACCTTATGCTGGTTTCCCTTTTGTAGGAGCTAGAATATATTGTTTTCCTGCAAGCAGGAAAGCACATCTCCTGGTGTGAATGTCGATTCTTAAAAGATTTGCTTGTTATTATCTTCATGCATCTAAATTTCAATCACAGATCTGTAGTTTTTAGTCCTAAAAATATGCTGACAAATCTGCATACAAAAACATCTTATTGCCAAGAATGTTTCCTCTAAAGGAAGGAATTTTTTTTATAATTGGATCAGTCCAAATAGTACAAGTCCCAGTTCTAATGAAGAAAAATACCACATTCCTCTTCCTCTTTAATGGGCTTTTAATACAAGAACTTTGGAACCGCAACTTCATATTTCAGCACCTCTTCTCTAAAACATTTTAAGTTGTCCTTTTCATGAAAAAAAAAAAAATTTAAATGCCCTTACTTTGGATAAAGAAGCTGGGAATTTCACTGAGTGTGATACCACTGAATGATAGGGCGGCATTGCTAGTACACAGTATGTCGTTATTTCACTACTAATCTTATGCAATGGACTATGAGTCTCCCATGCTTTTTTTAGTTTCAAAAACCTTTCATGTTTCTTCCACAAGACTAACAAAACAATGTTAGACTCTTTTTAGCCAAGCTTGTGTAAATATGACTGGATAGAGCTAGACAAGAAGTTGTACAGTGGTTTCATATGCTCTATAGCAGCTGTGCATAATATTTAATTCTGAATGGGAGAAGAATTTGAGAAAGATAGGCATAAATCCTGCGATGCTTGTGGAAGCTTCCAGGTCCACTGAAGGTGCTAGGAATCACAGACTCCGTGTAACTCACCGTAATCCTCAGCACCTTCTACTGAAATACTCTGAAATGAACCAAAAAGACAAACTTCTGATGACTTTGGGTACTAGTCGACATTTCAGAAATGCATCATTTAATGTATACAGCATTCTAGGTGAGGTACATGTTTAAATAGAAAACCTTAATATAGTGCATATGTACTAAAGCTTATGGAGGCTTGTTTTTGTATGTTCTGCATTGGTATATGGCAGTGTTTATTTGTAACTATTTCCAGAAACATTGAACAGACAAATATGCTTTTGTACTGCTAAAAGTTCCTAAGAAAATGGTGGCATCAGCCATACCCAGAGAGAGTATGAGAATGCCTCATACAGCATCCAGCAGAAGAGTGCCTAAAAGAATCATTCTTCTTCTCCCTTCTCTCCCCTGATGGAGTAAATGTTGCTGAAGGAAAGATGATGCACACAGTGGCATCCTCAGACTGCTTTTTCTCCCACTAGGACAGAAAGAAAAGTAACAAGCTCTCAACAATAAAACAATTCATTGAACAATAAGACCTTTCCCTCACATGAGAAAAGGCATGAAAAATTATGCTGTTGAAGGTACAGAGTAAGGCTACTGGCTGTGTTAAGACAGTGTTGAACTAAACACGTGGGGAAGGAAAATATAGTGACATCTGCACCAACATGTGCAGTGTTCTGAGGTTTTACAAATAAATAATGAAGAATATGCAATTTGAAGGGTCTGTATGAGGGAAGCTTACTTGGAGCTTACTCAATGAGTATCATAAGTTCCTTCAAGACATGTTAGTTAAAATATGGAGAAATATTAAAGCCTCGAGTGCAAAGGTTAGAAATATACATTCTGATAACAAAGTAATGGAAAATAATGTTTGCAAAATTAGAGAAAGGTGTGTGCAGTTGAATCCTGCAGCTGTATTTACCCAGTTTCTACCTTTTCGTTCAGTATGAGTCTGCCAGACTACACACAGCATATATAATTTGCAAGAAAGCGCAGCAAAGACATAAATTAAGTATGTAGTGATATAGAAACTCCAGAGATCAAGTATTCAACACAGAGTTGACTTTGGGTCAACTTAAAAGTTGAGACCATATGACTGCCATGCAAAATGGGCATGAGACGTTGTTGCAGGTGAAACATAGAGAACAACCATGACAAGTTTTGGAACAGAGTGAAAGATACCATGTTCAAAACTGCCAACACACACATTCCATTAAGTCAGCATTGGACCAGGCCCTGGTTAAATGAGAATGTGCTGGTGCTGGCAGACAACACCTAAGAAACAAAAAGGGAATAGTTTAGGAACTGAAGAGAATAGAAGAGTTTCAAAGAATAGAGAACACAGATACAAGGACAGACTAGACCAGAGAAAGGAAACATGTTAAGGGAGAGGGCATAGATCTTCAGAGTCCTAAAGCAAATGATTATACAGATGCTACAGTGATGTGAGTTCTTACAAAGCAATCTGTCCGTAACTGAACATTTTCAAAATACTTCATGAGTATTTTAGAGATTTCTATAGGAGATTTGGAGATACTGCAGAAATGTTGTTTTGACTGTCTCAACAGAACTATTCATGATGTAGGAGGTCAAAAAAGAAAGTACGAATCTGAAGGCCAGGCACGTATTTCTTGGAGGAGGAAGGAAGTACGGGATTGCAACCCTGCTGTTAGCACTGCCTGATGCAAAATGCGCACTCCTGGCCACGTGGCCTGCTTGTGGCTGCGTGGTCCCCATCAAGCACACAGCTGGATCCAGCCTTGTGAGCCAGCAGCTTGTCCTGGAAAGAAAACCTGAGAAAGCACCAGGCAGAGAGAACACACCCGGAAGATTGTTGTCAAAAGCTGTTGGCCGACAGAATGCTGATCTCTACTGTCTATAGTTAGCTTTGTAGATGTCTAGAAATTGGCTGGGTGAAAGGAATTGCTCTTTATGAGAAGATAGAACAGAAGAGCTGTAATAATTCTTTGATTTCTCTAATACTGTATGTAAATAATTCCTATTCAAGAGAGTGAACTGCATGCAGGATGCAGTGAGGTGAACAATGGAACCCAGTCTGTCATCACCACAGATGATCAAGGAGGCTGTGAAGTCACAAATGCTCACTGTGCCATTGAAAAGCACAGGAAGTTCTTTTGATGAGAAGTTTCAGTAACAGCTCAGAAGTAATCTGTGCTCGATATTGTGTGTGGAGAACACTGGCAGACACAATTTCAAAGCATGTGTCTTACTGAACTCATGGCAAGCCTTTGCTATCAACAGCTGACCACAGTTTGTGCAACAGCTGGTGATAGCTAGGGGGTAAGTTATGAAATTAAGATTTATGTTTCCTCTAGGCCTTTCCAACATACACTCAGAATTTAATTTGCAACAAGCCATGGAAGAATTTGACAAAGTTGAGGAACCTGGTGTTTTATGACTTTCCCATCTTAAGCTGAGTTTTACAATGGCATAGTATTCTTTTGGTCAGTCACTGGTACAATGCAACAAATACTGGAGTAAATAAAAACAGATATCAAGGAACTATCACTGAGTGTAACAAAAACAAAGTTCAAGTAAATTATTCTAAATAAAAATAAAAGGCAAGTAACAAGTCACTATTAATAGCAGATTCAGCTAGTCTGGAATCACATATAACAAGCCAAAGAGGACATTCCAAAGAAACTGGGAAAAACTCAGAACAGCGTGTTCAACTAGTTTTGCTACAAAAATCAGAATTAAGGAAAAAAAAAAGGAAAAAAGGCAACTCAAAACATGTGGCCAAAAAGTATTAGTGCTTTTGCCACAGGACCTTGTGAGTGTGAACTGTAAGAAGTTAATGTCCCTGACAAGAAGAAAATTGAATAAGCTGAAATGTGATGCTAGCAAATACCCTATATCCTTCCAATATCCTTCTATGACTTCTGAATAGAAAAGAAGCAGCATGCTGTTGTTAGCAACACTACTAGAAAAAGGCAGACTGTTTCCAGAAGTGAGCAGGTACATAAGTATAATTTGATTATATCAAACATAGCAATTGAAATAACTATGAAAAACTTGTCGGAGCAAGATGCAAGAAGACAACCAGTATAGGAGTGAAAATAATCTATTTGATAAAGGTAATTACTGGAAATCTTTGTGCAGCTCACAAAGGAACCTACTACAGAAAGAGCAGACAGGATGTCTGAGTGTTGCAAAGGGAAAAATAATGCATTATGAAAAATATATTTGAAAGTGAACATAAAGAATACAGTGAATTTCCAGGTACTGTAAATAAACACGTTATCACAATATTGTGTCAGCCGACTTATCTCAGGTTGGCCTGGGAGCAAGTATCATTCCATAAAGAGAGTGCATAGGCATAAGGTCAGTCAAATTTACATTGTGTGTTAAATTGATGTTTTTTATTTTTAGATCTTTTTTTTTTTTAATCTTCTTTCCTTCAGAAGGCAATTAATCCAATAAAGTTTGCCTTACAACATGTTAGCTAGCCTGTATAATTAATCTGCTTATATGGGTGATCTTTTAGGATCTGAGAAACCACCTTAATGATACTTCATATAATAGTTACGCTAGTGTCTGGTAACTACCGCCCATCTCAAAATGTTTGTATTTGAGCAAGTGAACTGAGTATATGTAAGTGTGTATGTACTTAGTGGATAAAAGTTCTCGGCAACCACAAAGTAAAGAGAAACTTACTGGCTCTAAAAATTGATGAGGCTAGCATTTTTGATCTTCTCATTTAGGGATCTTTTCCAGAGAATTAAATGGAACGCAGTGGAATGCTTCTTTAAAATCCAGTGTTGCAGTAAGGCTCTATCTAGTCCAGGGAAACAGGTTATGATTTGAGGCATATCTGAGAACATTTTATTAATTTATGGATTTTAAATATTGTTAGGCATTCAGAACGAACAATGAAAGGAAAAAAATTAAAATATTAGGTCAATGACTAGTTAACATTTTCTAAAGCACTGTTTGTAAAGGCAACTAGGTTTTGCCTAGAAACACATTAGAAAAAGTGGTGATATCTTTTTAAATATTTTTCTTTATGTCTCTAGATAAATCCTTCATCGCTGGCATTGTTTATTCACTACTGATTTATAATTCTTTTGATGACAGTGTGCTTGATACTGCATGTGAAATTAGCTTGATGATGGTCTGCAGTTCTCTCAGTCCATCTCCTCCTGATGCTAACACTGTGGGGAGTGGATCCTACCGTACTGGCAGGAGATTGACCTCAAAGAGCTTCCAGCTGAAACCTTGTAAAACTGGATTTGTCACTATGAAAAAAAATGAATTTATTGGAAGGCAAAAACTTAAATAAAAACTCGTGCTTGTGATTAACAAATTTTGATATTACTTCTGCAGTGCAGGGATATGATCATTATATCAAGCACATCTGGAAGGTGCTTCAGTGCATCCAGGAGGAGACACTGGAATGTGAATGTGGGCTAGGTAGGGCCATAATAAACATTAAGAATGTAAATCAAGCACATTGCAAATCTGTTATCACGTATTTTTTTCTAGAAACAAGATGAGAACATTTAAAAAATACAGGCCAAACAAATCCTTAGGGTCTATTAATGCTGTTATGCCAAAGTTAAACTTGACTCAAAGATCAAAGTGTGTCATTTACAGTAAATGGTCCTTTTTATATATTTAGATGTTGATCAGTATTTCACTTTTGATGAGGTCTTGATCAACAGTTTCTTTCTTTCCTTAATTCACTCCCTTCTCAACCGCATATCACTAGAAGAAATTCCCCTTCAAAAATTCTTACTTTTTTTTTTTTTTTCTGGTTGTAAAAAAGGCTGGGTATAGAGAAGTGGTGAACTGGTTATTACCTGGTTGCAGATGCTGGGGCACTATCTAAAAACTATTGAGACGCCTGGGTAGAATCTTGTATGGTCTTAGGATACTTCCAGTGATAATGTCTATTTTTACTAGTCATCTCCATGATTCCTTTAGCAAGTCATTTCTCTCTGGCCTCCTGCCAGAGGGTCCTCCTGCTGCCACTTAAGTTTCTTATTCCAAGTCCAACAGTGGTGTGACCAAAAATATGTAAATGCTTAAGAACATTTATTTTCAGATTTGTGGGCAGATATGTGAGGGAGGCCTCAATCACTGGGGGCACTGTAAAGATTCAAGCCACCAGGGTTCCTCCTAAAGTAAAAGCACCCAGTTCTTTGAACCAAGAGGTTGTGCACCCCAAAATTCTGCAGAATCACAGGAATGATAGGTGTACAAGTCTCATTCCTCAGGTTCAGTATTAAGCTTGACTTTCTAGCTGAGCTGAAATGGGTAATGAGGTAAGATCTTAGTTTACTGAAAAATTGTTGTGCTGATACTGTTTTCTGTATTTTCCCTTTTCCTCCGATGGTAAACTTTGTAGCAAGAATTAAAGCAGTAGACTGGATATTACTCCTATCTGTAAAGCGCTCAAGTACTGAAATATATACCTGGGACATTAGGAAGTAAAAGAGGGTGTAGTCTATTTTAAAAGGCAGCTCTCCAGTTCCAGGTGGTTGGAGGGCAACATCAGAGCACTCATTCATAATGTGGGTGGTCTGGACCGAGAGCTGAACTCCATGCAAGGGAGTGGACTGCACTGTGGGAGAAAGAAGAAAAGTTGAATTTACTACTTTTTAACTTTACTTTATTTAGTAAATGTTATTCATGGAATATCACTAGAGGTAAAGTTGTTGGTAGAGCTGGCAATACTTAGTTTTAATTTGTTGAAGATACTTAGCAAGACCTTGAGAAAAACAGGAAATTATTTTTAAATTGATGTGTCTTTGAAGTAAGTGCTCCAGTTATGCTAAAACAGTTCTGAATTTTGACAAATCTGAATTGAAATCTTTTGGGCCCTGGCAGGCCCTATCTCCTTTTAAATTTCTTCAGCTTTTATTTCCAGAGGCTTTTCTTGTTTATAGACTGTAAGGGTTTTTTACAAATAGGAGGAATAGGTGTCTTCTTCTGGTGACAGCATAGCAGGACCCTCAGCATGATGGCAGGAGAGATGCTCAAGTGCTGCAGTGATGCAATTAAAAATAACAGCTTTCTGGCCCATAGTTACGGATTTCAATAGATTAGTCATAGGAAAATACAATCTTATAACCAGTTTTACAAGCAAAACTTTTTAAGCTACATTTTAATGTTTGGCCATTTATCTGTCAAAGAGAAGAAAAATTTTATTTGTTTTAGTTTTTCCGAAAAGTAATATTTCTGTATCTCATGGAACAGTTAAGCCTGAGTTTGTGATGCACTGGGTGAAGATGGAAGTAGGTGCATGACTCTGGAGCTCTGCTGGGAAATACTAGACCAAGGTCTTTGTAAAGATAACTGGAAAAAAGACTCATTAAAATTAGTGGCAGCAATCCCATATATGACAGCACAGAGTTTGGCCCATCACACTTTCAAGGTCACTAGAGTCAGCAAATAGAGAAAATAGAAACAAGTATTCTAGAGCAACTCTGCTAGAGCAAGCAAAAAAGGAAGCAATTTGACATTCCCTGTGTAATATACCCATGCAGTGCCAGCTGTAATTGATCTACAAGGTTTAGCTTACTTGAGGCAATTGAAGGTTGGAATTTTTTTTAGAAAAATACCATTGAATGTCTCCTAAAATTCTTGGCAAAACAGTATTTTTGAGTGTTTGCTGTTTAGCCGTTGTTATGAGCTATTCCAAAACAAAATTGTAGTAGCAGAAACCAGAAAAGTTGTAAAGTCTCCATCCTTGGAGTCACAGAAAACTCAGTCAGAGCTGGCGCCGAGCACCCTGCTCTGGCTGCCCGGCTTTGAACAGAAAGGGGTTGGACCACATGAACTCCAGAGCTGCCTTCCAGCCTCAACCATTCTGTGAGGCTGCAACTGGATCCTTCCCTGTTTTAAACATTATTTGGAGAACATCATTTCCTGAGAGTGTTTTAGGATTGCATCCATACAGGAGTTTGTTTACTGTATTCTTTGTTCTTTCTATTAGTATAGTGGGGGTTTTTTTAGCAACTATCTGAAAAGGTCATTTAGCATTCTGTCACAAAAACAATATTTTATAGACTTTGTTATTCTTCTCACTGTCCTTTTTAAGCAAGACTTTGTTTAAGCAGGAACACCAAAAATCTAATTGTGTAACTTTTTAATAATATAATCATGAGGAACTATTAACTATTGGCTAATTTCCACTCTGGTTCACATCCCTGTAAAGCAGCAGTCAGTCTTTCTAGATCTAAAGGGTATAAGTGAGAACTGAGACTGGCTTTAGGCATTCCCACAATGTAATGATACCAGGCATTAAGCATGGTGGGCTGGCAGGAGCTATCAGATATCCTGAAGCTGCATCATCTGCATCTTTATAAAGCCACTACAGCCTTACAGACTCACAGGTAGAATATCAGCTATCCCACATAGCAGTAAAGACTGTTGTGTAGATGAAAGCAGCTGGAACACTCTGAGGAGAGGAGTCTATAGATGATCATCTTCTTCCTTTGGCTTATTGCCTAGTGTATAATGTCCTGAATGTATTATATGTTATAAGCTAATTCATCACAAATGCACTTTAGTGGCAGGTCAGGAGTAGAATTAATACTGGAAAGAAGGTTTGGGCATAAGTGGATGCAGAAGAGGGGAGAGGATTGTTTCTATTTTAGCTTAAGTTAAAGATTGCTATATGTTTGTGTATACAAAACTTACCATTAAATAGATACTAATACGCCACAAAAGCAAAGCAGAGTATAGAAATTGCATCATTCTTGTTTATAAGGATACAGGTGACAGTTATTACAAAGCTCAATTGAAAAAAAAATGCTAGCTCTATTAGGTAGATATGAAGGATGGGTTTTAAAATAACAGTGAAAAATAAGGATACCAAAAATCTCGCATCCTTGTTGTGAGTACATTACAATAGCTAGCCACAAAAGCAGGGCTTATGCATGCAACAGCTTTGTCCTAAGCTACTGCATTTTTTTGACAATTAAACTGAGATTCTAATGTGTCTTTTTCACGGTCTTGAAAAGTTGTACATAGAAGACTTAACAGGAGGTTCTCTTGCAAGTGGGTTTTCATGAAGTATCAGGGGAATAAATGGGGCAAACAGTTATGAGGAGAAATTGTAAGCAAATACTGTGGAAGCTAGTATGTCATTAGGCTATATGTACCTTTCTGACTTGCTTTGCATGCAAATGCAGCTCAAAAAATATTTATGAAATCTGAATTCACTTCAGAATATTCTAATAACAATAATAGCTTGATTGAGATGTCAGTGAGCATATGAATCTCTAAGACAAGTTGTTTTAATAGTACATGATTTCCCTTCTGAAGCTTTGCTTAGTGAGGAGTTAAGCTTCATGGACTAAAGAACACAATACACAGAGGGAAGATGTTTGAATGGTTATTCACTTCCGTAAAGGTCCCACCCAAGAATTCCTAGCTCCAGGTACTGCCAAAATTGAATCTCCCTATACAGCTGTCATTCAGCCCCATTCAAGCATTGTGATCATGTCTTTAGTTCCAGTTAAAAATATACTTTTTTTCCTGAGTCTGCCTTTAAGTACAGAATTGACCATGTTCAGAGAATGAGGTAGCTGTAGAATATTTAGTCTCCGTTATTGAACTAATGACCTACTTATTGCCCAAGATATGAAGTCTTCATAGAATTTTTAATTTCTTCATGGCTTTCATTATGAGAGTTTCTCTCATTTCCATTCATTGAAAGATGAAGAGGCAGCAAAGATAGTCATGCTATTGAAGAAGGTGCTATAATGCACCCAACACAAGAGGACTAAATTGGGGATGATCACAACATCAAGAGTTTCATTTTCAAGCATTTCATCACTTCTTAAATATATTTCATCTGATGATCTGACTTCTGAATATTTCTTACTTTTGTTTAATCTTTAAAGATAACCCACCATCAGGAACAGAACTGAATTCTGCTGTGCCACTGCCACAGTATAATTGAACAAATGGGCTAAAATAATAGCAGGAGATTCATGATAGGGGTTATTCTGTCCCCAAACATATATCCTGGGTCAAAGAGAGAATAGAAGAAATTCTCAAAGATATTCAGTCTAAATCTCTCTACCTGTCTACCTACCAGATATCTGTTCTCCCAGCTCCTAGCAGAATAAAAGCTATTTTGGCCTAGCTGTAGACCACAGCTTTACAAATGACAAAGCTGAACCAAAGATTCCCCGCTGCTGAAAGGAGAGTTTGCTCTCCCCTCCGTCCTCATCCCCGCTCCACCATCCTCCTGGCTGCATGATGCTACTTTTTTTTGTCCTGTCTTGCCGTCCCTCTTGCTGAATCTTTCCTTGAAGTGAATCATTTTGTTCACTGTCAAAATTATCATCGCAGAATTAGTTTTCTGTCAGATCGGTGAATTCAAGTATATCATAGAGATGCCTGTGTTGGCACAAACTGAACTGGCAGAGGAGCCCGGTCAGAAGTGGAAAGAAGCGGAGACAAGGCAAATACCATTCCTCTTTCTCGGTCATGAGCTGTTTGGCCAGTCCGTCATTTCTGGATGAACTGGAGCCTTTGATTCTGCCTTTATACAAGGAATACAAGTGATAGATGGGATATGGTGGGCTTAAAACAATTTATGCCTCAACTCCACCTGAGCAGATTTCTTCTTAGGCACTTCTTAGCTCCATGTTGCGCTCTCTGCCTGAACTTTTGAGGCTTCCTGTAAACAGAAGCTCTGCAGCTGTCTCCAGAAAGGTCTGTCTCCAGAAAGGTCAAAAGATGCTTTTACAGTGCGGAGCAATCTAAATGCTCCCTACTGTTTCTGTAATATTTTGCATAGACTGTGTTGTGTTTAGCCTCTTTCAGCACAGCACAAAGCTCTGCAAAGCCTTGGGTTTCCGCAAGGTTTATGGCACCTAGCTAACCCGATGACAGTGTACTGGCTAAGTGGTATCACCCATTCAGTCAACACTGTCTGAGACATCAGTGTGTGATATCACTTCAGGAAGTGCTGTCTTCTCAAATAGCGTGTTCCAGCTCACACTTTCCAGATTTCTTTATCCCCAAGTCTGAGTGTGCCAAGGATGAATATATCTTTCATTTCTATGACTCAGGTGTTTAAACATCCGGTCTCCAATGGTATCTAGTGATGGGTCCTGGCATAAAGCATTTTTGGATTCTCTTTTGATAGTTCTACTGAAGTGAGGTCTGGGGCATGTTGTTTCACCTAACCTTGCCTCCTTTATCTGCCTGCCTACTTCAGAAGGTGGTTTATACATTTACAGCTGAGGATTTCAGGCAGTGTCTTATATAAGACATTACATTATCATGTCACTAGTGTCACATAAGTTCATATTTATAGGGATTCATTTCTTGTCCATCTCCGAAGGAAATGATCTAATTTCAGACTAATATAGTAGGATCATTATTATGATAGCTGCCCAAAACTTCTCATTATAAGACCTCTTTTTCGCGTTGACTGTAATTTTGCCGTTTTAACTCTTTGACCTGATTTCTTTCACCCCATAAGGCTTCCTCATCTCTTTTTTAAATAAAATTTTCAGCCGAAAACTTTGATTTCCAAGAATATATCTCAAAAGAAAGATGTTATTTTCTTTGTGCTGGATCTTCCACATTAAAACCTCGCACCTGAATGTGCTTCTGAGCAGAGACCAGAAATTCAGAGGAAGGCTTTTTTTGTTCAAGGTATACATCTCGTCCTTTGAAAATCAACCCAAATTCAGCTCTTGAAGAAGTGTCTGAAGAGCTGTAGTTTGCACGTGTTCAGTTCTGTGAAGCCAGAACGTGATACACACAGTGAGCACACCAGCCACATGTAAGGCTTTTCTGTAGCAGGAAAGTTACAGCCTAATAATGCTAATAACTGATCCTTCAGATCAAGTTACAGGTCTGACAACCCTTGCAAGGTGAATGGTTATTATTTCCCTTTTATAGATTTGCGCTTGAGGCACAGAAAGTTTAAATCCAAATGTATCTATTGATTTGGGATATCCGGTGGAAGCAGGTAAACTTTACTTTTTTCTGCGCACATGGCGTAAGGCAGCTCTAGCTATGCGTTCTCAAACCCCTGCATATCAGGCTCAGGTCTCAAAGTGAGGCACTCAAAGAATGAGGAATGTACAAAATAAAGACAATCTGCAAAAAGAAGAGTGAAAAAAGTGATCTTTAGCAGCCCTCTCTTCACTTTTATTTATATATAGGGGGGAATAAAACTAAGAGAGCAAAGAGACTTAGTGACTGAGGACTGACTTACAGTAATACTCTTTCAACACAGTCTTTCTGTAAAGTTATCCACCAAGAATAAATTTTATGTGAGGTAAACAGACATACTCCAAAAAAGTATTTGGTCAGTGAGTGAATTATTTCAGTATTAGTGCAGTCTTTCTGTGGGTTTTCTCTCTTGGTATAATCAAAAATTGTATGAAATTATTAGTATATTTTCTACTGAAAAAATGTAACCCCTTTTAATACAATAAATATTATGCATTATAAATATTATTTTTATAGCAAAAATGATAAGATAGAAAGATAGATACAAAGATCGTACTGCTTTCAAGATAAAGATTAAGCTTGTCATTATGAAGTATTATACAACAATAAATAGTTGTTATTTCATGATAACTGAAAACTACAGCAATTACTGTTACACTGTGAACTGAGGAAAAAATAATTACACTGGAAAAAAATAATTACAACTAAATGTAATGTTAGTCACACAGTTTTAAAAAATAAGCAGAGGAAATAAATTACATAATATTTTCTTTAAAACTATTAACCATTCTAAAAACCACACAAAGCCACTTGTAATTAAGATAAACACAACATCCTTTTATAGCTTACAGCTCTTTCAAATCACACACATGGTTTGTACTTTTATCAAGTGTCCTTATTCTCTTTTCTTCTAATGAACTATTGGATATGTTGTAGTTGAGAAGCAAAACAAGGCTAAGTTAAACACACTCTGGCTGCCTTAGCTCAGAATTTCCTTATTTTTATGGATCTATGTTAAATCCCTAAGGTTATTTTAAAATTGTTTTCAGTGTTATTTTATCATTAATCTTATTATCATCCAAAAAACTAGCTGCAAATGATTGCTTTGAGGATTGGCAAACACATTTGTACAGCTTGAAACAATTTATTGAAAACACGTGGCTTATATAAGAGAACATGCTGTCTTTAAATTCAGTGTTAGCAAGAAATGTTCATTTCTTGAATTTCCTTCCTATTTATGGATTCTGAAAACAGGAGAAATAAGATTCAAAGCGTGCCTATAGACCACGTACATTTTACTGTCACCTTATATTAACCTCAACAGAAGGGACTTTTATCTTCTAAAAAAAAGATTTTCAAAAATACTTTCTTTTTGAAGGAAGTCCCAACTTCTGTAAATCTACGAAACAGCTTAGATACAGAGTTCTGTCTGCATATCTATCTGCACTTAAAAGTCATTCAAGAATGAATTTAAATTCGTTTTTCTAGACAGAAGAGAAGGAAGGGAGTTCACATGAAGGCAGCTGCCTCCCTCAGAAATGCAGTTGGAATCCTACTGCTCCAGCCTGCTTCCCCTTCTTTCCAGTTCACAAAAGCGCACCCAGAAGTTCAGCAATCCAGCTTGACTCACCTACACTGAATCTTTTTTAATATCCAGTTTGGAAGGAGGAGAGATACATGTGCTTAGGCATTCAGAATAACTTCCTTCTAAAATTAAATACAACTATCTTATTAAAAATTGCATCTTGTGAAATATTTTATATAGAAGGGTTCCACCATAGTGGTGTGATAGTTTGTAATCACAGTCAGACCTCAGCGATTTATCCTTTACGTCCACATCAAGCTGTTTTTTTTTAATTGCAATTAAATTTTCCAAATACCTGATTGCCTGCTCAGCGTTATATCAGAAGCAACTTGCACTGTCCCCTTTATTCCCATGGGACAGTTGGTACCGTGCTGAAGGAACCACTGCAGCTCTAACCAACAGCCACATGGTTTTGGGCAGGTCACTTCGTCTGAGCATCCCAGGCATGTTAGTATGGTATAGTACAGTGCAGTACAGTACAGTATAGTTTAGTAGCTTTTCTCCTGCTTTACGGCCCTGCAGAGGTTCAGTGCAGGGTCTAATCAGCAGCTCTTGCCAAGTGAATACTTCATGTGAATATTGATTGCAGATAGCTTATTGGTGTTTTTGCTAAGGCTCTAACTCCAGAAAGCGGAGATTTTGTCTGGAAACTCTATGACCGTTAGCAAAAAATGCAACGGCTCACCTTGAATGTTTACTTATGCATTTCTTCTTGTTCCCTGGTGAGAACTGTAGACACAAGTGCCTGTGTGTTTGTTTGCACGAGTGCCTTGAAACCCCAGTCCATTTTTTGTAGCTGTGTTTGTACTCCGCCGGAGTCCCTGCTCTTCGTGTCCTTAGCAGCACGTCTGTTTCCAGTGCGGCTGCCAAGGGAGGGCTCTGCCCAGCCCTAACCTGCCTCCTCCTACTTGCATTTGCAAAGGCAGTTTGAATTAAACGTTAGAGGTGTCACAACTTTGTGTACAAATCGATCCAGACAGGTAAGAGATTTCTGAAAGGTATTGCTGGTTTTGTATTTCTGGTACTTTGAAATGTTTTTTTGGTCTCTTCTACTGAACTCACTAAGAAAGAATTCAGAAAAAACTGTTGTAGAGCCCAGGAAAACGTTTGGCTACTTAATTTTAAGTTATTTATCTAAAAGATAATAAGAGAAGAATTATGATAACAAGATTATGAAAAAGTAAATGTTCACTGGCCCTCGCAGTAGATAACTCTTTAGTTGAGATAATCCAAGAGAATTTTCTTACATTATGAGAATTTTTTAATGATCAGGGGTCACCTTTTCATGAATTATCAAGTAGGATGTCAGATCAGTGGCCTATTTTTCATTTCAACACAATTTACAGCATATTTTAGTTTGGCAATATATAATCGACGCTCACAAAAACACTGGATTGAAATTATTCGCTAACAGGTAAGTAGTTTCCAATCAACACATTAGGTCAAAATTACTCACTGACATGCAGCTACACTAGTATGGGCACTAAAAATAGTTCACCTAGATTCTTCTTTAGGGTCAAGCCCAGAAACTTGCTGGAGCCATCTCAGTTCTATGAGCTTTACATTTCCCCAGAAAGGAATCAGTCTGTGCTTCCCTCCTGTAGTCCTTGCACTGACAGAGGAAGCTTAGGAAGTCTGACCTCCTGTATCAGTCATCTAAATTAGGCAAAGTGAGACCTTTTCTTCCTTTCAGAGTCGCAATTTCTGTTTCATGGTTATAGTAGTGGAAAACACTTACATGAAGCCAACCTGTTGTAAACACCCAATGTAAAATAGAACCCATTAGGTTTTGTTGACGAAAGCTTTTTTTTCTCTGCATCAACCAGTCTCCCAAATTATTATCTATAAAGTATGTTATAAAATATGCATACGTTATAAGTTTTATAAATTTGTCTCATTTTCCTAAGATACTGAGGCTTTGGTGTGTGTTTACTTTGTAATTCTTTGTGCTTTCAGGATGTATATCTATGGCTGTACAATTAGCACGGGTAACTTTCCCAAAGTGTTATGCAAGGTCATTTTGACTTCTATGCCAGGAGCTGCAACTTCTTCATTCCTTAATCTAATCCATGCCGAGCCCTCTGTTTCCTCTCCCTGACAGCACATGTTAACTCAATCCGTGCACCTAGCTGGTGACACTGGAATCCATCTCCACATTAGCTTTATACCTCTCCCAGATACTGCTGTCTTGCTGCAGTTTTCCTGCTGAGGTTTTTGTTCTCACCCTCTCCCCCAATGCCCAAATGAAAGGAAGTGGCTGCCCAGGGGAGGTACCCCCTGCAGCACACAGTTATCCACACAGTTATCTCTGTTAGATACAGCACACATCTTATCTCTGTGGGGTACTTGGAAGGGGCAGAGTGTATGTGCACATAAGTGCAATAAAAGTCTGCTGTGCTGAAGGGTGCATATAGCCGTCCAAGTGTAATAGAGCAGCGTCCATCCCCCCGCCCTCTAAGCAAGCAAGCTAAGCATTTCTGACACCTACATAGCTGGCAGCCACGCAGATCACAGTGGCCCAGAAAGGAAACATCCTTAATAGACTGAAATGCTCGAGGATTTTTGCTGAATAACAAGTATTGCCAGGACAGCGCTGCCCTTATTAGCAGCCTTAGCTCATTTTTAGTTACTGTATAAAGAATCCTCTGGGGCTCGGTCTGGTTTCAGAAACTTGCATGCCATACAAATGTGCAGAGCCGCCTTCCCTGAAGCCACGTCACCAGGCACTAGAGAAGAGCAACCCAAAAATAATATTTTGGAGAGAACACTGCCAATCCGGCCTTCATGTGAACAGTTTTCTCACTGGCTCACATTGGGGTATGGAAAGTTAGGATATTGAAGTCCTCTGAGGAATCTTCCTATCCTGCTGGTGTTTGCTTGTATTTTTACTTATTTTAGGCTGCTGTGATGATGCCTTCTATCACTTCCACGCAGTTGAGAGTTTTGCTTTTGATAGTTTACTTCAGCTTTCTCTAAATCTGCAGCTTTCCTCTTGCAGCCCTTCGTAAGAGGCTATTCTATTTCTTCTAGTCATTCCCCCACCTCTGAAAAATTTATTTGGGCAAAAAAGTTCCTTCCCTGTGTCAATCATTTCTAAGTGGGCACTTCCTCTTTTGCTTGTTTCCCTGAAGTGCTGTCCAGAGAAGAAATGCCACGTATCCTTTTCAGAAAGCAGCAACCCCCAGCCTCTCTTGGCCAAACAGATCTGCAGCTTTCCCTGCTTCTGCTAACAGAAGGGATTACCCTCCACCATGCCTACCATTTATCCTTTCATTAGAGCAGGCCCTGAGAAACGTGCTTTACGTTAGAGCCGGATGCGTGGGTCCCGCTTCCTCAAACCAGAGACGAGGACAAAGGCTGCACCTTCGGAGAGGCCTGCTGGAACGCCGGCACGAAGCAAGCAGGCGGCGTTCGCCAGCAGCAGCCGAGCTGAAATCCCCCGCAGATCCAGTGGCGGGGAGAGGAAAGAGGAGAGCTGAGCTTACAGCGCTGGGATGAGTAAGGTTCAAGCTCAAATCAGTGGAATACCATTTTAACTGGAGAGAGACCAGTTTTCCTCTTTAAAATGCAATGCTCCCTTCCTCCAGAGGCACCCAGTCAGACCTGTAGCAGCCATGGTCCAAAGCAGTAAGGGCTGCAGGGCGCCAGGCACTGCCGCGCGCCCGCAGGGCCTGCCCGCGCTCTCCTCCTGCTTGCTGCAGCATCGCGGGCGTTTCGCCTTGCGCACAAGCACTGCTGCCTGCACAGTGCTGCTATAGCCTTAAGCCTTAAAAAAAAATAAATAAAAATCAAAACATGGCAAGTGGAGGCGGGAGAAAAAGCTTTATTACATGTGAACAGAGATCAAAACAATTTTCTAGGCCTATAGGGGGGTTGAGAAAAACAAAACAAAACAAAATACAACTTCCAATAAGATGTAATTGATGAATGATTTATGGGCTGTTTGTGTAGAAGTACTAAGCATGATAAAGTTTCAGCATGATAAATCAGATTCCACTAGTGACATTAATAAATCAGGAGCAGGCCAGTTCCTTTTTTAATGTTATTATTATGGTGCCTTCTGTCTGCTAATGCAAGTTGTAACATCTCCTCACACATTAGTATGAGATGGAAATAAATCTATCTCCTCAGTGAATTAATTAGCAGAGTTTTGTATCCTTCATCTAGCAGGCAGGACACTTCTCTCTTTCACCCATGCCTTTGGCCTTCTGAAAGGAATGGCTATAATACATGGAAAAGCAAGTGTAGAACATCACGATAAAACTGAGCCAAAATAAAATGCCAGCCCTTCTAGAAAGGGAAGCTTTCCCTCCTGCCTTCTGCAACAGCCTCTTCTCCACCCCTGTTCCCTTCGCTCCCAGCTGTGCAGGTCACCCCCTCCACTTGCAAAATAGGTTGATTCCATTTACTATCCCAGCAGAACTTAAAGAACAGAACAAGAGAAGAAAACACACTTGTTTTAAAAGAAAGACAGAATATCTGTGGGAATATCCAGCCAGAATAGAAAGGCACTATTCTTTTAGTGCTTTAAATTGCCTCTAAAGGCAGTGAGATGAATGCCAAAGCCAGTTCAAGGTAAGCAGAGAGGATGGTATCTCTCCCTTCTGATAGATGCAATTTTGGCTCATGCTGTATCTGAAACATTATCTTAAAAGTGGAACACATTTGTGGTCTTAAGAACCATTATCACTATCAATTAGTCTGATTTTTAATTTCAGTTAGTCTGGTTCCAACACACCAGTTCCTCTCCCCATGTCTTCTCTGAGCTGATCAACACTGATCTGCAGAAGGAGCTGTGCATTGTATTACGTATAATACCCATTAGACATTTTAAAAACTATTATGTGCTACTTGCAATAAAAAGCATCTTGAAGATGGCACAAGAATTAAATATGTTTCTCACATGATGACGAGCCTATGGCTTGTGAAGCTGAAGCGGGTCTTGCTCAGCATGCAGACCCCACTCCTTGGCACTTATTTCTGACGATGTGGCTGAGATAGAGACAGAGTACAGATAAAGCACAAGAACAAATGGTTTCTACAGACTCTTGGACATAGTTTCAAGGAGAGAGAGGGGTGAGAAAGATACTGAAAGATACATTGTGGAATTTAGAAAATTTAATACAAGTACTGGCAGGCTAACTCGAGGGATTGTTTTTGCTTGGAAAAATACATACGAATTTCAACTTTAGAACTTTCTACACAGTTATGAACTATCTTTTGGTACTATGTCATTACATGATTCTATATAGAGATAACTAAAATGTACTAGAAAGTATGCATAAAGCTGTATTGGAAAGGCACTGCAGTACACGTGGCCTCCGCTCTGCAGTTTACAAAGAGAGGAAACAAAGAGATCATGAGACACTCAAAAAAACCTGAAAACCTTCTACATAAAGTGCATATTTTAGCCCCAGACCTTAAACTGCTTATTAAGCTGAACACTTACCAGTCTCCCATCTCTGCATTAGGCAAATACGAACCAGGCTAAGGAATCAGGTAATGTAGTATAAGCTTTATTCCCACATGTTTAATGTTCCTAGAGAATTCACAAATGGTTGAGGTGTGACCAAGTTTTGCAGGTGTTTCTATGCTTAGGTTCCTATTTGGCAACCACCACAGCCTCTGAGTACCTTGCAAGAGCTAAAAATGACACCATCATTCACCTTTCCTTCCCTCCTTACGGTGGGCAGGTGGAAATTACTTGTATGATTGGGCTGGAAGAGAGGGAAACAGGAGCAGGGCAACCAGGGAAAGCTCACTGGAAGAATTTAGCACTTAATGCCGAGTGTTCAGAGACCGATGGTCATTCTTACCTGTTCTGATAAAAAGTTGAAAACACAACTCCTACATATTTTGTAGCTCCTATAGGCAAGTTTTCTGTGTTTACTGTGCAGCTCTGCGGCCACAGCGCAAGGCAACCACTGCGGAAAGCCATGGAAGAACAGGCGTCATTCGGACTGCTGGGGCTAACCCTGCAGAGGGCACGAAATCGCGGGACAGAGTCCATAGATGCAGAGGGGACCTCGTCAGCATATGGGACCTCAGCCCTAGGATCTTCCAGTTGCCACGCAGACAGCCTAGAGCAGCTTTGGGCCAGATGAGGTTTTTCGGGATGTGATCTTCGGTCAGAGCTGTCTCTCTCAAGTGGAGAATAGGATGAGACAAACTGCTAAGCAGAAGCAGATGGTAATATTTATTACTGGGGCTCTTTGGCACTCACAGAGCTGTGGGGGTCCACAGGGTCTGAATGCTGATGGCATCTCTGGACAGTGGGGGACATTGCATAGGAGACAAGTTCTCCCCAGCACACTTTCTGACCAGAAACCTAGCTCAGCTTTTGCCTGCTGTTATTTCAGGAGTTCCCAAACAAGCAGCAACAGTAAGTCATTTTCATCATACACCAGCCTTCTTCGGTGAAGCATGATGAAGAAAGGACACTCTCCAATTCACTTGTGACCACTCTGTTTCATTACTGTTGTGGCTAATAACAATTTACTCCATGTTCTGGGACAGAAAAGCCTGTACAGTTTCGTCTTTGATTACATATCTGAACTAGGACTATATATGTGAACTGGGCATTTTAGTAATTAGCACTGATGAGGAGGGAGTTTGCCCACCTTTGCTGCTTCTTCCCAAAAGAGATTTAAAATAGGAAAGAGGTTATTTTATATCTGAACAAGGGATAAAATTCGCTTGCTCATCAACTGCTTTAGGAAACAATAAAGATAAGATCACGAGGTTCCTTTATCATATAGCCTGGTTTCTTTATCCTGTAACCTACACATTCTTCAGCAGCTGTAGAAATCACTTAACACTTCTTAACTCAATTAGAAAGAGTGCTAATCTCTATCACCCTTGCAGAGATTTCTGTTACTGTTTAATGGAACCTGTCTGTAAAAACAAGGCAGTGGGAAAATACCAGGCTCAGCTGGAGCTGGCTAGCACCAGACATAACTGAGAGGCTTCCTCCCACAGTGGCTTCTGGCTCAGATACGCTAGTTATTTGTTCTCATTTTATCTTCACTGTAAATCGGGGCCTTGATTTCCTCCCCCCCCCGCTGCATACAAGGTTATTGACCCAGTGAAATGCAAAAGGTATTTTGCAACTGATAGGAGAAAATGCTGGTAAGTGACAGTGAGCTGGGGGAGGGGAGGGTTGTTACTGTTCTTCTAAGCCCACCAGCAAACACTAGGCCTCGTTTGTATCTTTAGGTGAACACTTCTCTTAAGAAATGAAAGAAGCCAAGTGCTTTGCACTGGCCGTGTGTGAGGCCGCGTGTTCCTCGTCACTGGTGGCACAGGGTGACCCTGCTGGAGGGCGGCGCGGTGCCGCCAGCGGCATTGCAGAGCAAGGCACGGCCTCGGCCGCACGACGGCACGCACAAATCCCCTTTTTTCTTTTAAAGTTTATAGTTACATTTTCTAATACAGCCCAGTATTTCTGACTCACCAGAAATTGTGATAGCCACAAGCTATCAGAGCCCAAGTGAACAGAATCACATCTGAAACGTGGCCTCCCTTTTTCCACCTGCTCTAGGCGGGATGGATGGAAATGGGCAAGTTGAGCTCCCTCACATCTGCTGTGCAAATGCTGACGCTGCGTCCCGCGTGCTGATTTATGCATCTGCCGCAGCCTGCGCAGCACGAGGCGCGCAAGATGAAGACAGCAAAAATCCTGAACTTACCCAAGTAAATGGCAAGACTGCCATGAATTTCAGGCAGACCAATATTTTAATGCAGATTGTTACCAGATGGAAGATTTTAGACCCCAATTGATAAATGCAGTTAAAAGCAAAAAAAGAATTACCTGGTGCGATAGCTGCATGAACTAACTGCATTCATATTATCAAAAACAAATGCCTAGAATGAATGTGTCTCCTAGCAACATCTGTCACTACTCTTAAGAGTAGTCCATTTAACTTAGAAAAAAAGAAATTCTTCTAATCCATAAACGGATATTTGCCTGTGCAAGCATTTTCCATACCAGATTGACCAGATTCCATTTTAAACATGGAAAGATGAGATTTTTTTATGATGTAAGTCACATAGTTATCTAGTTTGAACAGTGTGCTGCAATGAAACATCCTGACTGATCACTTCCAGAGAGCTCTATACTAATTTTAGTTAGAAATGGCTTGTTTTTAGTTAAGGACTTCAAATGAATTGAGATCTTTTTAACCAAGTATTTTTCCCAACTGAGTAATAAAATGCATGTTAGCTCTGACTTTCAGAGCATTTCACTTGAACTTAGATCTTTTTCCCTGTATGTGCAGAATCATTTCCATTATAAGTTAACCAGCAATGATAAAAATTGGGAGTTGAGTATGTCAGAGAAAATTGAGTATGTCAGAGATAACACTGTGATCCCATAAACCAAATTCAAACCAAACATCATCTGACATGACAAGCCTAGCAGTAACGCTGTGCTCATGCTGAGCTTCTCAGTGTGACTGTTGCTTTTCCCTTTAAATCCTTACAAATAATGTAGCAGTTAAAAGATGCTGTCCCTAGACAGTTATTAGTCTTATAGTCATGCAAGACTGGGATGAATTGCTGTAATTTATGCTTCTCAGTGTGATTTTCTTTTTTTCAGATTGACCATACATTTAGGAACACAGGAATTAGTCACATCATTACAATTCTTCTATCACCCTAAGGGGAGATGAATACACCTTTTTCCTCCTGCAGACGCCACCCTCATCCTCCAGCAGTAGCCAACACTTCACTGAGGTATTACAAGGCAGCTCAGCTGGACCGCTGGACAGCACGGTAAGAACTGTTTCACTTGTTATGTGAATTTACAGTATTCTTCTAAAGTTATTTTGAAACTGTTATTATGAGTCTGTGTTTATATGCTCTCAATGGTTCCATTTAATTTTCTCAAAGACCGAGTAAAGAGTCTGTTATATTTAAACTGCTGGCCACAAACTCCCTTTGGCATCTCCAAGGCAAGTTCGAGTCTCTCGCTCATGCTACGTGATCCCTGAAGCCTCTAAATTTCAACTTCAGTAAATCATCTCATGTCCGTAAGAGCTGTCCTTCCTCTGAAGCAAAAGGCAGACACCAAAAAATTACCCTACAGAAGTCTTGCTGAAACCTCAACAGATCAGATCCTGCATACCTACTAAGAGGCAAGAAGAATCTTAAAATTCCTGAGGAGGTCACAAGTATCATCAAGATACTTGTTTTATCAGCAACCAATCTTGGATCCTGACCCAGTATGTCTTGAGCCACTCAAAGAGGGACGCTGATCAACTTGGAAATTAACGTTAGAAATTAAATCAACTTAGCTCTTTCTCGGACACTCGTTCATCAGTTCCTGCAGGCTCTTGCTTTGCTTTCTCCTCCATCCCACCACTCTAAGTGGAGTTTCAGCCATGCACTGATTTACACACACAAAAAAAAGTCCAAGATGCAACCCAAATGCTGTACAGCACAGAATTATAAGACAACACTGGAAAGTTTGATGGGAAAATTCTCTGAAAGATAGGAGTATCATTAGTGCTCTCTACTGGATAAACTCATAATTACTCCAACATGCATATAAAACGCATCAGGGACTTGGTAATGTAAAAATAAATGCGTCTATATTATACGGCTTGGATTCCTTTTTTATAAGAGTTTGTTCTATTTAATGCAGTGTAAACCTTAGTTTGAGATAAAACAAATGATGTACAGAACTCCTTGAAAACGAAATAGCTGAAGCTGTAACTCTGAGATCCAAACTAGGTCTATTAAGAGAAAAAACAGTCAAGGCTACAGAAATATTTCAACCAAGGTAGTTTGAACCAAAGTATTTCTTCCTGTTCTTCACACAAACACACACATGCATATGTGCTACTTTCACAAACTAATTTGCAGCTTATAAGTGTAAAATTCAATTTCAGAGCTTTTGCATTCTTCTGGTCCTGAAGAATACTGGTGCATGTCGAAGCCGTAATATTCTTCTTCCTCCTCCCTTTTTGTACCCTACAAACAGGGAGCAAGCTTCTACTTGGCAGTTGGAGCAGGATGCTAAGGGGTGTCGCTTAGCTCACTAGGACTTTCATCTAGAAAGAGAGCGGTCTGACCCCATTGTTACCCCCACCCGCTCTCCCTCCCCCTGCGGAGGGCCACGACTCGACTCGCCCCCCTCCAGCAAGCCCGGAGCCGCCCGCACGCGCAGGGGGCAGCGCTGCCCTGGCCTTTGGCAGTACATGGAGGCGAATGCAGAGCACTTCCCTGGGCAGCCGCAACCACAAGCCTTTGCATAAAGAATGAGCAGTGATGGGCCTGTGTGAGAACTTGCTCACAGTGCCGTTCCCTGCCAAGAGGCGAAGCGCTGCTAGGCCCGCGCCGCTGCCGCCGCTGCTGCTGCGGGCGGGCGCACACACCTCGCAGCAGGGCTGCTTCACGCGGCCGCCAACAGGAACCAACCCTTTGTGCCATAGCTGCTGCCTGCCTGAAAGTTTTCACGCAAAACAGGCTTTACAGCAAGCCACATCAGAATTACATAGGTGCGACAGCTCGCATTTAGTTTTTAATTGTGTTTTTGTTATCCCATGTTTTAGCTGCGTTCATGAATTAACCAAGTCTATTACAATAGCATTCAAAAGCTAACCAAGAATGAAAAACCATTACGTACAGCCCTAACAGGCACGCACAGCAGGAGATTCAGAGGCTGTATCCTGAAGAGCTTCGTGTCAGAGCAAACAAGGCAGCTGCAAGGCACTTGGTGGAAAGATATTACAGAACAGTGAAGCTGTAGCAGACATTTCTTGAGTATGGAGGTTGTCTATTCCACTGGATTGGTTTAGGGGGGAGCAGAATAAAGAGTGGGCAGATGGACCAAACAGAAGAGGCAGTGGAAAGGGGAAGAGTTGGTGAAAAACACTCCTAAACACAGGATTGCTGAGAACACTGTCATGCACTGTTTTCCCTGCTTGGTGATACTGCACCTTCGCCTACCCAGCAAGTGTCTGGCTGCATCCCCCCCAGTTCCTCCTGAAGGCTGTTTGAAGCAGGAGCAAAGTGAATCATCTTGCTGGGCCCTCAAGCTCAAGGAGAACATCATCTTCCCTGACGATACCTGGGGCCAGGCAGTTTCAAGGGAGATGGCACCTGGCCTCCTTTCAACCCCTTCCCTCCATTCTTGCACTCACCACATGTCAGCTGTCTTCTCAACAGGATACCTACGGTATCAGAGTGGAATAAGTTTTGTTCTATGTACATACACAAACATACTGAGAGTGCAACCAACAGCCTGTATTTTGCAAAAAAAAAAAAAAAAAAAAAGAGGGGGGCAGTTAACAGATGGCCTGTTAATTGCTTTGAGTTTCCTAAATATTCTTGCGCTTTCCACCCCTCTCCTCCCTCACAGAAAGGCTTTTCTCATCTTGCAGTCTGAGGAAGCTTGAAAAAAAAAAAAAAAGGAAAACCTGAAAGCCACCTCCAGGACCCTTTCTTCACCTACAGGAAGCCCGAACATTTATGTGCCATAGTATGTATGCTAACTTGCTCCCATTTTGATTGCAGACTGCTGCATTTTATCCAGCAATGACATTCTTTAGTAACTTTGCAAGTTGGAAGATCACTTGCTCTTTTTTGCAGATTTAAGTAGCATTCCTAAGCAGTGAACAACTCTGGTTGATGCTTAACAAAACAAACAAAAAAACCCCACATATCAACCAGGCATAACCCTCCTACCCCCCGTACTCCTCTAAGTTTCACCTCCTCGAAGGATGCAAACCAGGATGCCCTGCAACACGAGTGCCCTGCGCTCATCTGGGGTTCAGCTATGACTGAACTTGTTTCAACCGCAATTTGATGAAGGTTTTTACAACAGGCTTATTGAATTCAAGATTTTATAGTCTACAATTCTGTAGGAAAAAAACATCATGAAAAACACATCAAGAAAGTTCAATAACATTGTTTTCAGGAGTCAAGCACCAAAGGTTTTAATTCTTTAGCAAACACCTGAGAAGGGACAGGTCAGGTGCAAAGCGATGCCACCCCCTCAAGCCAAGCACTCGCACAGCGCTGTGCCCAGCGAGGGCTGCGGCCTCCCCTCCCAGCTGGAACTGCTCCGGAGCTCTGCTACCCTCACAGCTCTTTCCACATCATTTAAAGCACGTGGTAGGAAAACACAGTGTAGCAAAGTTAGCAGCACTTCTGTCATTAAATTTTGTAGAATAAAAACAGATCAAAAAGACGGTCAAGCAGTATAGTCTCTTAAATGCAATAGGCTATGTTCACTAAATAGAAAACACAACCAATATGAACAGATCAATTAAGAGGCTTTTCATATCAAATGAAAATAGCTTGCACGTCTAGTGCCTCGAGGACGCCCTGTGATACTACAGCTGCTAGCCCAGACACGTATCCCCTTGGCTGAATCCCTTTTTTAACCTCTAAATCCACAGTACTCTCCTCAGCAGCGTATTTCCAACCTGCCCACTGAGGGCCCTAGTTCCCAAGCCAGCCCGTACACAACCGAAGCGTCTGAAGGACGAGAGCTTGAAAGCAAAGCAGCGGTGACAGGGCGTGGTGAGCACGGTCATGCTGAACGTACAGTTCTGGGGTGGATATAGGTGAAGTCACCATCGGAAGCCCCCACACCCAGCACCCTCGGCCTTCCGCTGGCGGCAGCGGCCCTGCGAGCAGCTCGGCGCTGGGGCCGGCCCGCGGGAAGGGCCCCGGGCAGCAGGCGCTGCCCCTCGTGGCACCCGCTGCAGCCCCAGCCAGCGCCGCGCAGGGCCCTGTGCCCTGCCTGCAGCTTAGCTGGTTTCCCCTTTGATCTCCATACCTCCATTGAAGCAAAAGCAAGACTCACACCGAACAGAGGTGTGGCTGTGTGTGTGCGTGCATTAAAAACAAAAAAGTTAATAAAAAAGGGTAGATAAAAGCCATATGCAAGAAGTTAGAACTGCACAGCGCATTGTGGCTGGCATACTGATCACAGCCAGAGCTCAAGCTCCAGGGTCAAGTCCCTAAAAACTCCCTACAGGAACTGTTGGTTTGCTGGTTTGGAAATTCACATAGAATGCGGTGTTGTATAAATTCCACAAAGAGCTTATATATTTTTAGGTCCTTGACCTGACACTTGTGTGATTTAAGTTTGTATCACTTTGGCTATGAATTGAGGTTTGGGTAGCTGTAAAGAACATGAAAGCTTTCAAAATATTTTTCACTGGCTTCATTTATGATCGATTGTTTCACCCAGAGGAAAACTCAGTAATTCAGGTATGATTGCAGCCTATGCAGGCTATCCCGTGCTGCAATCCCTTACATCCCTTCGCAGTTTGTTACCAGGGTAAGCACCAACATGTCAGGAATATGACACTATTTTTGATCACAGCTCTGCCTAGTTTCTGCTTTCTACACCTTGATCTTTTCTCTGCCTCACTCCACTAAACCAGGGACCAAGAACCCCCACGATTTAGCAGCCAGCCTTGGGTGGCATCGTCGTTCTGCCATGGTTTAGAAAAGCACACGTGAAGGGAACACATCTCAGAGCCTTAAAGGGAAAGAAGGGAAATCTCAGAGCCTTAAAAACACAACTGCTTAGGCATCAGGATGGGAAGTCTAACAACGGAGCAGAAGTCTAGGAGGGGACTGGAAGGGACCTCTGGTTTATCTAGTTGGTGCCTCGTCAGACACCACTTTCCATTTAATTTCTTTTGCAGATGCACTTGGCCCTTCCTTCAAAGCAGGTCTCTGTCTGGAAGGCTGACCCAAGGTTAGACAATTCTAGTAATTATGAACTTAACTTCTGATATAAATCTAACACTTCTGTGTTAACACTACTCTTAGCTCACACGATGCTTCTGCTCTTCACCTATTATTCGTGAAGAAAAATAGCATTCTTGTTCTATAAATAATCTCACTACTAGGGAGTGAAAAAGGCTTAATCATAAAACTAAACTTTCAGAGAATACAGAAGATAAACATGAACTTTACATGATAGGGAAGAAAAAAAAAAGAAGAAATAAGAGCTAGCCAGAGGTTGTAATGACATTGGGCGTTACCTTCAGTATCTAATAAGCCCTTTCTCTCACTTTGTCCAATAAATGGGCTTGTAGCTACCATGATCCTTGTTAAGCAGGTGGCAGTCACACCGGTTTCCTTCAATGCTCCACATAAAAAAGTATAAAACCAATTACATGGCAAAAAGTTAACAGAACCCCACAGACAACTGAAACAAAGACCAAAACAGAGCATGGTAAAAGGAAATAGGGTTTTAAGGAACATATCACCCTTGAGTTTGTTACAATTGGTTATCTTCATGAAACAATACAAGAAAAAAAACAAAACACCAAGAAGCTTCAGAAACACCATTGTGTATTTTGTATCTTTCTACTCCTTCTAGTCAGATGAAAATAGAGGCAGAAAGGTCCAGCAAAATGCCCCTCGTTCCATCCCGAGTGGGCTGAACTCCAGGAGCCCACGTGCGGGGCCCCCTTGGAGCAGCCAGCCCGGCGGCTGCGGGCTCTGCGGAAGCGCCCGGCACATCCCGCATGGCTGCTGCTCCGCCGCCTTCCCTGGCTTCAGGAAACGCTTCCCCCTCAGGCATTAATCCCTTCGGGATGGTTTAAATTGGCTGGCAGACTTGCAAATATTTATTTTGACTTTTAAAATCTATTTGTAAGACCCCAAAATAACT